>AYEL01043828.1:0-73314 GCA_000484575.1 Olivierus martensii
TTTTGTCTAATGTCGTAGCCATAGTTCGATGTGTTCAGTTTGTTGGAGAGTGGATTTAGGGTGAGGCAGAACCAAAGTGGGCTGAGGGAATTGCCCTGGAAAATACCATGTCTAATGTGTATGGGTTGTGGCTATGTGACTGTTATTTATGGTGACATGCAGTGTTGCATTATGTTTTGTAGGAATGTGATATATTTGGTATTGATTTTATAGAGTTACAATGTCTGTATAAGCCATGAATGTGGTATGCTGTCGAATGCCTTTTTGTAATCAACATAAGCTGCATGTAAGTGTCTGTGTTGTCTGTGTACTTGTTTTAGTATTGTTGTGTCGATGATCAGCTGCTCTTTGCACCCCATGTGACTTCTACGGCAGCCTTTCTGTTGTTCTGTGAGAATGTTGTTTTCTTCGATGTGTGCATATATTTTTTTTGGTGATACATAAGGCTAAAATTTTGTATAGTGTTGGTAAACATGTGATTGGTCTGTATTGTGATGGGTTTCCAGTGTTTGTGCTCTTGGGTTTCATGAAAGTGATTCTGCATGTAAGAAAGGAAGGTGTGTCTTTTGGTTTGTGAATGAGATGTGTGAGATGTTTGGCCAGTAAGTCAAGAAGACGGGTAAAATGTTTGTACCAAAAATTCTGGATGCCATCTACACCAGGGGCTTTCCAGTTGTGAATGTATCTAATTGTGTTTGTGAGTTCTTCAGTGGTAATGGTGGTATAGGGCATTTCTGGTATATCTAATGTGCGTGTCTCTTCTTCTGCGATCCAGCTGGCTCTCTGGTTGTGTGTAACAGGCACTGCTCACAGGGCAGACTAAAAGCTAGTGAGTGATTGTTGTGTTGGTATTTCTCTGTTTTGTGTTTGTTTAGGCTCTTTAGTGTTTATGTTTCTGTAGAATGTCTTTTCATTGTTTGTGAATAGTGTGTTGTCTAGTTTATGTGCTAGGCTGGTTTTGTATCATTTTAGACATTGTGATTTTGCTGCAAGTTTGTTTTAGTGTGTCTATGTATTCTTTAATGTGTCTGTTGTAGTTTTCATGGCATGTGTGTGTTTTTAGTTTTCTGAAAATCTTTCTAATAGATTTCATGAGTTTTGCGGATGTGTTGTTTTTTGTGTATTGGGTGAGTCTACCTAGTTCTGTTCTGATTTCGTTTATTTGTTTTTTGAGTTCATTTTGTCAGGCAGGTTTTATGTGGTGTTTTGTGTTTGTGCCCAGTTTATTTGGGTGTTTTAAGACCTAGGTGTGTAGTGATAGTGACAGTAGCAGCATAAATAAGTGTGTGTATTTCTATGAGTGTTGTTTCTGCATTAATAAGTTTGTGTAGAATGTATGTGTTCATACAATGTAATACCAATGTTCGACTGTTGTGAGTTGTGGAGTTTAGGAATGTGTGGATGTTACATGGGATGGGACCTGTGAATTTGGTTAATGTTTCCTGGAGTGTGTCAGTGAGTTTGTTATTAAGTCTATGTCAGTGTTGTTAATGGGCAATGTGTAGTCATCAGTGGATATTATATCCGGTGTCTGTTCCACTTCGTTTTCTATCTGTACATGTGAATCGGTTTCATGTTGTGATATTTGTTGTGCTACCTGAGTTTTAAATGCTTTCTAATGTACTATATGGTATGAGGTTACTGTGGATGATGGTTCTTCTTTGATCTGCTATGCGAGTATGAGGTTTCTGTGGATGATAGTTCTTCTTTCTGATCTGCTATGTGTTGTTCTGTAATTTTGATGTTTGGGTATCTGCTTATGGATTTGTCATAGAGTTCCCTTCTGTACCCTGTAATGTCGGTTTCAAATTGTGTAGTATGTATGCATGATGAATTCGTTCATGTCAGTTGTCCATTGTTGGCGTGGTTTTCCAGCCTTGGTGGTCTCCGGCTGTGTTACCTGGGAAGTATGCATGATGAATTGTTCATGTCAGTTGTCCATTTCATGCGTTGGGTGTTATGTACTCATGATGAATTCGTTCATGTCAGTTGTCCATTTCATGCGTTGGTGTGGGGTTGAGTTTCCCGGGAAGCACTTTGGCAGGTTGAGCTCTGATAAGGTGACCCGTTTCCTACTGTGGGTATTCATATTGCAGTAGCCTGACTTGAGTTGGTGCTGCTTTCGCCACCAGTGGCCAAGGGAGACTGTAATAAACTTTCCAAATGTGAGCCTCTGCCTAACTCACAGACGTGGACCTTGCTAACCTGGGCAACGTCCGAGCCAGTGTGCTTACGTTTTCTGCTTTATATCATTGCATACTAGAAAAACACCACCAAGGTGGGGGCACCTGCTAGCATTTAGTTGAGAATAGTGGAATAGCCTTCTAACCCAAGGTGACCCTACAAGAAATAAAATTTTTGACTTGCATTGCCTATTCTGCCCATGTACACCCCTCCTCCACCACTTTGAGGCAGCTTAGCAGGATTCAGGAGGGGATTATTATTATTATTATTATGAGTATTATGTTTAATTTAGGGGTTAATTTACATTTTATGTCCTCTGTCTTAAGAAGTTTGAAATTACAAATTATAGAACTCACTTGTCATGTAATATCATCTATTCTAAATTAACATCACTTATTCTATTTGAGAATTGAAGAATGATATCTTATTGATGATTTATAATCAATAAATAAGTATCATGAAATTATAAAGAGGATGACATGAATTGTTTTATCTGTAAACTCGAAACTGAAATTGTCGCATGGCCTTACATAAATGAAACGAACACAGGACTTTTGTCATTATTATAAAAAGCCATTGTCTGCTAAATACAAAGAGGTATAATCTGGAAAATGACTAAATTTCTCTTTGTGATATCAACAACTGATTGCTTTTTCTGTACTAGAATAAGTTATTATTTGAGATTATTATTTTGAATTAATAAATTTAATGCTGTTTTGATTTTTGGATTGAGGATTAAACAAGTTTTATTATGAACTTATTTTATACTTTAGTTTTGTTTAAATAAAGCTCTATTAATACTTATTGTAAGGGTTTGATTCAATAAATTATTTATTATTATTTAATATACTCATTCTTGGATTTATTCAATTTATTAGTTATCAGTGAACTAACATCTTTTTGTTACAGGTAGTTCTTGACTTACAATGGGGTTATGTTTTGATAACTTCATTGCAAATCTACTTATAATAATAATAATAATAATCAATCAACACATTCGCCATACCTATACTAACTTACTCTTTTGGAGTGATACAGTGGACACAGACAGAACTAGAATTTTTGGTGATACATAAGGCTAAAATTTTGTATAGTGTTGGTAAACATGTGATTGGTCTGTATTGTGATGGGTTTCCAGTGTTTGTGCTCTTGGGTTTCATGAAAGTGATTCTGCATGTAAGAAAGGAAGGTGTGTCTTTTGGTTTGTGAATGAGATGTGTGAGATGTTTGGCCAGTAAGTCAAGAAGACGGGTAAAATGTTTGTACCAAAAATTCTGGATGCCATCTACACCAGGGGCTTTCCAGTTGTGAATGTATCTAATTGTGTTTGTGAGTTCTTCAGTGGTAATGGTGGTATAGGGCATTTCTGGTATATCTAATGTGCGTGTCTCTTCTTCTGCGATCCAGCTGGCTCTCTGGTTGTGTGTAACAGGCACTGCTCATTAATAATTTATTTTTAAGTTAAATTAAGTTGATAATGTTATATAAAAGTAAATTTAGTTTAAAAACAGTAAAGTAATTAAATAATAATAATTTAATTTAAATATTAATATTCAAAAATCGTTTAAGGATGTCTTACTTTATATAATTAATTTACACGGATATATAGTACGCAGTTAATTTTATGCTACTATAATTGAGTTATATTTAAATTTTTTAAATGGAAAATTCCTAATTGAAACATGTGCAGTTTATTTTTACATTCAAGAATAGTTAATCTGACAAACGTAATCTGAAAATAAAAAATAAAAATTAAGTACTTAAAATAAAATAAAACGAAAACATTATTAGAAAAAATAAAATTTATAAAACCTTGCTTAATTGCTTCTATAAAAATAATCTGTAAAACTTTTTTCTTTTTTAATATCTAAGTTAAATGATTATAGAATTTATAGTGTTTAAATTCAGTTGCAAGTAAAATATTATCCAATTCAATAAATTATGTTTTATATATCACAAGATGTTAGCTGCTAATTATTTTCTAGATTATAAAAATGTCGAAAATTTTTTCACTACGCTTCTATTTAGTATTCATTATAAAAATAAATTTTGTATTCGTAAAGCATTGAAAATAAAATTTTTTTTGTGAAAGTTATTTCTTAGATTTATCATTATTGTTATTTTATGGAACAGACGAGATAAAAACCTGAGGCAACTGTCTTTGCTGATCATGATCTATATCTATGATCATCCGAAAAACAGAAGTACTGAATTCCACTGGATCATTTCCCAGTGGAATTGCTCATTTGCATTACACAATGTTATATTTTAAAAAATTTTAATACAGATATTTATCTTTTCCATTAAAATAAATCAAAATTTATTATTAAAATCTAGTAACAGATTTTAATATAATGTTCCAAGAATAATATGATGTCAATGGAATATTTGCAATGGTTAACCAATTTATCTACAATATTCCTTATTAATTTTAATTAAATTTTAGTAATTTTTTATGTATTAATTTATAAATCGTCTGTTTTATATGTTTTAATTAGAATTGAGAAAGAATACAATTGGTATTTTTAGTATTTAACATTAAAAGTTTTTTTATTGGAAACGTTTATATCACACATGCATTTTAATTTTAAACAAAATAATTTTAGATTGATGTCATAAAATGCTAAAATATTTATAGATTATTAACATAATTTTCAACATTACCGTTAAGGATTAAGTGACTAATATTATAACCTGTAAATAATAAGCAATTATATTGAAGATTATTTTTTAAACAGATAATGATGATGTTTTCTGATAATATAATAATAATTAATTAATTTTAAACAAAATAATTTATATTTTTATAATATAATTATTTCACGAATTTTGATGTATAAAATAATAATCAATATAATTTTTATGTTAATAAGAAAGGAAATTTATCAATCTCATTATTACTTTAATTGAGATTAAGGATAATTAATGATAAAATATCCTCATCAATATTTATTTAAAGAGAAATTTTGCATAAATCATTATTATTTGAAAACATAAAGTGTTTAATTATACTTTTATGTAATTTAGAGTAAATAATAGGCGATAATTATAGCTAAGAAAAATAACGATATTGAAATTAAGTAGTGTACTTAAAGTACATGTATTTGAGTAAAATCGAGTATCTAAAATTATATCAATCAAGAATTAATTATAGGTGACATTGAGGAGAAGTGTATTAAATTAGTTTTTAATAAAATATATAAAATTCTTCAGATTGTTAGTGTTTTGTTCTTCTTCTTCGATCACGCTCTTTCAATGAATATACAAATGAGGATTGACAAGGAAAGGTCACATTAAAAATAAAATAAACAAACAGTTTTCTTCTCGAATTTCTTGTATAAATCTGCTTATAAAAAAAAAATAATTTTAAATTGATACCACTAAATAAATATATAAATTTTGTTGAAACAATAATTTATAAAATGGAATTTTAGAAAAAAATTGATACTTGCTTCAATATAATTTTAAAATGATTGATTATCCCACAGGAGTAATCCCTCATACCCTACAAGTCTCAAAACACTAGATTTACATCCCAAGACATACATAACACTACAAAAAGCATCATTACTCAATACATGCAACATTGTAAGAAAGTTTCTCAGCACTGACACAGACAGTTAGTTAACTCACAATTAAGCATCACAAGTAGCTATGTCTTGACTCGTGTCCGACATAACACTTTGACCTGGAGTTACTCCTTGCCCATATTGATGTACTATATTATAATAATAATAATAATAATAATAATAATAATAATAGACAATGGAATACTGAATCCTTTAAGATGGTATAATCATTCAAATTTGATAAGAGATTTTTAGGATTATAAAATAATCTGGAATTGAACTTAGAGTCCAAGATATAAAATCATCTAAAATTGAATCCAGATTAGTGTGTGCAAATTTACTGACTTTTTCTATTACTGGTAATTCGATCAAATTTTCAAACAAAACTGGTTTACCAGTAAATTACCAGGAATTCTTTAAATCGTGAATATAAAATAAAAATTAATAATAATAAGATATTTTCTTTGATTCTTATATACTGTGACAAAAGTATATGAAAAGAAATTGTATTCTGAACATATTTATAATTTGTTATAAAATTGTTGAATTTTATTTGTAATATAAATAAAATTCAACAATTTTATAACAAATTATAAATATATTCAGAATGTATTCTATTTATGTTCATTATTCATGTAATTCTTATACATGAATGAATATAAAAATTATTTATATATAACTTATACATGAATAATTTTTCACAATCAAAACAATTATAAAATATATAATTAAATACGTAATATATTTGTCAACTTGTTTTAAAAAATAAGCATGCAAGAAACATAACTGATCAACACTTTGATCTCCTAATTCTGATCTAATTTTTGTACAAAAACATGAATATATAGATGTGTACGACTGACTGCTCTTAACGGCTAAAACTGGAAATAATCTTAATACTAGCACTCGTGAGCAGGCCATTTTACGATATAACACACACAAAACTTTATTTTAGTAACGTTTTCGGCTATACTAAGCCCTCATCAGCTTACACTCTCAATAATCGTTTAATTCTAGAACATAGAACTTCATCAAACATTCAAATTCTTTAACATCTAAAAATTAAAATACTTATGACGTTACATTAACTACAAAATTTAAATATTAAAATCTAAAAACCAATCGGAAAACAGTTTCCGCGCAAGTATTTAACAAAGTATTTAAAAAAAAATTTAATATATCCTTCCATTAACCCCAGAAGGACACGTGCAGAACATGTGACAGCTTAAAATGTAAAATAGATGCTGCAACAGTAGAGCTTACAAAGGACGATTTAAGAAACCGATTAGACGAACATCATAAACAAGTTCAAGAATGCTTAAAATGTTACAAACAGTCAAAAGCTATAGCTAAAGACGAAGCCATTGGCATATCTGTGTTCACGTTTGACCTTATGAAAACGTTACCAACGCTCTTCTTAGTAGTGGAATAGTATACTATAAACGGCAGTTATGGACGTATTGTCTTGGAATACATGACTCAAAGAAAGAAAATGGGCACATGCTACTTTGGAATGAGACACAAGGTGGCCGTGGTAGTAATGAAGTTGCATCTTGCATTCTGAAATATTTACAATCCAACAAAGTACAAGATAAAATTGTTTGTTGGAGCGATGCTTGTGGCGGACAAAATAGAAACATTTATATAGCTCTCTTTTGGTTGTATATTCTGACTAATTCACAGTATAATGTTACACATAACCCACAATTTTTTTGTTTCGGGGCATTCCTATAACGATTGTGATAAAGACTTTGGTATTGTTGAACGAGCTAAACCGAATTGTGGTATATACTTGCCTTCATATTGGCTACAGGTAATCGAAGATGCCAAGATAGAAGCCCCTTTTGCTTGCTATGAAATGAGTCTCAACGACTTTAAAGATGTTAAAAGCCTGATAACACAGGCTGTGAAATTTCACCATTTCTACTTCCTTCATAAAAAGAAATTAAAATTTATGAAGGAAGTAGAAATGGTGAAATAATTAACGAAAGTCAATCACTAAATCTCCCACAACCCTGGAAATACATTTTAAGACAAAAGGCACGGCAAGATCAGAACAACAAATGTTAATTAATAAAACCAAAACATTTTTATTGGTTCTAACCCATGTGCAATAGCATTTTTTCTTTTATCTGAAAGAAGATAGAATTAGTTCTATTTATAAACTGTTAATTTAGAGATGTTAATGAATCCAATTACTATTTAAAATAATAAGATATTTATAAAACCGTAATTATAAGTTTTTAGCATGTATTTATCCAATATGTTTTTGTACTCTCTATTATTTTTAGATTTTAATATTTAAATTTTGTAGTTAATGTAACGTCATAAGTATTTTAATTTTTAAATGTTAAAGAATTCGAATGTTCGATCCAAGTTCTATGTTCTAGAATTAAACGATTATTGAGAGTAAGCTGATGAGGGCTTAGTATAGCCGAAAACGTTACTAAAATAAAGTTTTGTGTGTGTTATATCGTAAAATGGCTGCTCACGAGTGCTAGTATTAAGATTATTTCCAATGAATATATAGTGAACAATTATAAAAGAAATGTTGAAAGATGGTGAGTCCTCCGGGACCTCACACAATAATCTCGCCATAGAAAAAGCTCTTTCGGATTCCACACTTGGTTTAATAATTATTAAAGAATCCTACATTATTTGAATATATTTCCCCCTTATATGTATTTCCTGTTGAAAATACTTCAATTCTTTTTTAACGATTTTAGTGATATATTTTATTTTTTTATTTTTGTGCCAGAGATGGATAATCATGTTGTATTTCTGTTTTTCTATTGATCAATAAGTTAAGTTTCTCTTTCATAGATAACGTAATTGCAGATGTTGAAGGAATTGTGCATACTGAATTTTCGGAATCAACAACATTTATTATTTCTGTTTCAACTTGGCTGACAGTAATATGTGTATCATTTTTATTGCACGGTTATATGCGTTCAATCAATTTCATGATTTTATTTCTGATTGTAGTTTTACTTGTTTTATTAAAAATTCCATAATCCTCATCTTCCCACTTATTAAGATCAGTATCAAAAAGATGTTGCAAAATATCTGAATAAACAGTTTGTCGTTCTTTTTTACGATATATTGAGGTCTCCTTAATTTCATTACTCAACATCGTATTCTGATCAGGTAGTTCGTTCAGCCTGAATTTTAGTGTAACATCAGCAATATATAAATTAACATTTTTAGAGTAGTGTTTCAACAGCAATTTTTACTGACTGTAACTCTAATATTGTATCAGATAACAATTGAAGATCAATCTCGTTAAATTATTATCTAATTTTAAATCTATTAGACTTTTTCTGACACAGTTTTGAATCTTAGAAAAACGTTCTAACATAGTGAGCAAACTATTCCATCACATTTTATAGTCTAGAATTAAGGAAAGTTCCTTATCAATTTCTTCTTTTACATGTTTTTGTAATATATCATCATTTTCTGTTGGTGACTCGTGAAATATTTTGACTACTTTTTGAATTTTGTTTATGAGAGAATGCAAATTTACATTTTGTACAGAATTTGTTTGAAAACTAGTTACCATGTCCTATATTACTTCTAAAACCCCACCATTATATTCAGTATCTCGGTCGGAATTGTCAGAATACTCAGATCGTCTTCAGCTGATTCAATAGATTCCTGTTCTTTGACTTCAGTTTCGTCTACACTATATCATTTCTGTTATACAAAACTTTGATCACAGCCAACTAGATTCCATACGCTAAACATAATTGGTGATTTACATTAATAGACTGCGGCCCAGCAAATCAGTACAAAAAGTGTATTATAATTATGTATATAATTTACTGAATTACTAGTAAAAACAATGTAGAATTACCAGTAACAATTTGAGGCTAAAATTTACAATTTACTGGTAAACCAATAAACCGGTTTACTGGTATTGCAATCCTTAATCCAGATCCTCAAGCTGGTAAAGATTGCTTTATAAAATTTTTAATAAAATAAAAAAGTATTTCTAGCTAATATGCTATGAAAATAGCCAGGTTCAGAATATAATAAGGGCCATTGTAAGATAGGAATATCATAAATTGAATGATTTTAAGTCAATAATTACTTGTATTTAGTTCTAACATTTGTTCATCACTTTAACAACTGTGAAGTTCTAGCTGTTAGTTTGTTTTCAGAATTTAATTTTCCAGATGTTTAGAAAACCTGGCAAGGCAGGACTCGAGAATTTGAAGTATCATATCAATTAGGATAATTAAAAGTATTGATAATTTTGAATATTGCAACTTTGCAATATTAATAATTAGTTAATGTTTATACATTATACTTTTTGTTTATATTTAAAATAATACGCTTTCTAAAATGTATTAATTAAAATATATTAACAGTCTAAATTTAATTAATTAATTAAATTGAAATTGTCATATTCTAAAAATATTAAATTGTTTTATTTGTTGTTTTTATTTAAGTTTAATTTATATAGTAATAACTGATAATGAATTTAGCAGTGATTTGATATTGTTCAATATTTTCATAAGTAATATATTTCTATTTCAAAGTTTTGCATTTTTATTTGAATGTTTTAGGTGAAAAAAATCAAACAATGAATATAAGAAATTACATGAAAAATAAGAAACTACATAAAACATTACGTAATAATAATCAAAAACAGAAATTTAATTTGCATAATACTGGTAGTCCTTGACTTATAAACACCTCAACTTATAATGGTAATGTATTCGGTAAATTTTGTGTCTGATTAATACAAGTCCAGGATTTGAATCCTGATCCAATGGTCTGATATATGGAAAGCATCATTTGTTTTTGTCTGGTTCTTGTAATTTTGTGTTCTTTATGTTTATTAAGATAATGTATATGTTCAAGTAAATATTATTAGTGAGAAATCCATAAATTTTGGACATTTACAACTTACGACCACTCCGATCTACAATGATGGGGTTCAGTTCAAACCCTTGTTGTAAGTCAAGGATACCTGTACATGAATACAATAATTAATTATTTATTTAATACTTCATAATTTGCAAAGTTTATATTAATTCATTAAAGTTAATTATTGTATATAAATTTTCCTCTAGTTATAAACATTATAGTTACAACTTTCATGCATACAAATTTCTTTAATTTTTTCATACATACATTCTTTATATACATTTTCAAATTTTTGTAAAAATTAAAAATTATGCAAAACTTTTAAAAATTATGAGAGAAAAATATTGACAGACTTATTATAAAACTATCTAGTTAATTATTAGCATTTAACATGTCATCATATTATTACAAGACAGCAAAGGTTTTATCATAAATTAAATTTCTATTAAGATCCTAAGTTAGTTAATTATTGAGTCCTTTTTTGTTACTGAATCTGTTTTCTTACAATTGAAAATTTCAGAAACTTGAATATAAGATACTAATAACAATCTATAATAAATGTCACATAATACATTGCAGTATGTAAAGTAAGTTTGATCTCTGTGGTTTGAATGTAAGCATAATTTTTGAATTACAAACTTTTCAATTTTATGAACAAATCTCCTAAATACATTATGTTTGTAACAGGAGGATTACCTATACACTAAATTTATTTTTAAATTAAATTTTTATAAAATTACTTACTCTTCTGTGATATCAATAAACCAATATGTAAATTTAAATTCTGTTTTCTTTATTCCAAATAACTGTGACAATTTGTACTCTTTTGGCACTGTTGGGGAATCACTGGAAATTTCACAATTTTCAGTATTGAGGATTTCATAACCTGATCCCAACTGGACGGATCCTTGTAAAATGTCACCATTTTCTTTAGTAAAATTATGCCACATCAAAAATTTTTTATTGGTTATATCAATAACACATTTTTGCCAACAACTTTCATTTCTATCACTGAAAAATTAGATGATACATATATTTAAAAGTAAACTCAGTTTATTTAAATAATTAGAAAATAAAAATAATGAATATTTAATAATTTATTTTATAAGCATACAAATAATTTTAATAAAAAATGATTATTGATTTTTTAGGATTAAATTTATTAGAAAACAGTTTTGTAATTGCAGATAGTTTGCACTTGTATAATTTTAGATTTAAGCAATTTTCTGAAAACATAATTCAGGAAATGAAAACAAATTCTAGTCAATCAAATTCACTTAAATTTCACATAGTAATAATGCATTTTATAATTTGACATTTCATAGTTATTAAAATGATTCTATAACGGATTTTAATGATTTTGAATTAATATAAACTAATTTTAGTGCCATCTCGTAATTAGAATAATTATTATTTTATTAAATCAATGAATGGCGCCATCTATTAAATAATAATTAAACTAGTATTTTTAACTAAAATTCTAATTAAAATGATTATGCCAATTATTAAAATTGTAAAATATATTTAATTATGTTAATAGCATAATGTTAACTCTTTCAGCCCAGTGTTACCATATGGTGAAATTCTTTTTAAATGTATTAAAAAGCTAATTGATCACAAAATTTGATTTGTGAATATGAAGATTAGTTTTGCTAATATTCCATAGATGATATTTTATGCATTCAACTGTTAATTTTTGTTTTATTTGAATTCATTTGAAGGCTGTGTTCACTTGTTATCTACAGTTTCCATAGAAAGCAAATAGAGTGTGTTTGTTTATTTTTTATATTGTTGCATTAATAGTGTTTGTGAGCAACAAAAATTGTTTTCTACATTATAAAGGTACTTATTACAATTTCCTATTTTGTTTATTAGTTTTTATTTCATTGATTTATAAATTTAATCAAAAATATGTGTGTTGCTGAATGGCAATATTGGAAAGATAATTTAAAAATTCTCTGAATATAATTTGACTTCTTACTTTTCTTACTTTTTTCTAATTTTCATTTATTTACTTTATATTTTATGAGTTAATAATTAAAAATTCTATATTCTTATTGATTTTTGTAATTTATAAAACAAAATATTCAGTTAATTTTTGTTTTATAAATTTAATTTCTTTTTAGACCTCCTATCTTTTATTTCTTTTCCATTTATTAGTATATATTTTAATATGTGTATACATTTAGTATGTTACATCAGATAATTTGAATTTGCTTCAAATAAAAATATTTGCATATTTTCAGATGAATACATTCAAAAGGCAAATTGATTTGGACAAAAAACAATATAAAAAATATTTGCAATACTGAAAGATTCAAACACTGGCAAAAATTTTGATGATGATGAAAATAATTTACTAGAAATTTTATTCAAGAGAAAACAGATAAAGAATTTCATATTTTATGTGGCAAACTGAATAATTTTGATGATGATACTGATAAGGAAAACAATTCCATTTCCATACTGGAAGACAATAAAAATAATACAGTAAAACAGTCATAGTACAAAATTGGGGAAGATTGATGTCTGAAGAAAACAGAAAAGTAGAAACCAAAAAACTGTGTAATATTGATACATATCACAGACATTTGATTTGATAATTATGGGCACTTGCCTAAACATGCCAATAAAAAAATAGATAAGTTATGCATAAAAGGATTTTCTTGAATAAATATGCATTAAATGTAATGTACATTTGTGTATCACAAACAACAAAAAGTGTTATGTAAATTATTGCACTAAAAAATAAAATTTACTATCCATTGTTACTTTACTATTATTTTATTATTACATTACTAAGAAAGTGCAATTAATAATTATAATGCATTCTAATATTATAAGGTGTGTGAAAAAGTTCTCGCTGTTTTTTTTCGAAAAAAGAGTCTCTATTTAAAAAAGAATGAAAATAAATACAACAATGAAAATATTGTCCATCACTGGCCAATACTTTTGCCCATCTCTCAGGTAACTGTTGAATGCCATTGCGAAAAAACTCCTCATCTTTTGAGGCTATCCATTTGTCGATACATTTTCAAACTTCGGCATCATTTGAGAAGTGATGGTCGGCCAGGCCATGTGCCATTGAACAGAACAGGTGGTAATCCGATGGCGCAATATCTGGGCTATACAGCGGGTGAGGTAAAACATCCCAACCAAGCGCCTGCAGTTTGTCCTTGACCAACTTAGCCACATGCAGCCATGCGTTGTCGTGCTGGAAAATCACCTTATCATGTTGTTTGGCATATTCTAGCCATTTTTCCTTGATGACTTGGCTTAAACGCAACAATTGTTGTCCGTACAATTGAGCATTAACTTGTGCCCTGGTTGTAGAAGCTCGTAGTACAAAATACCCTTCTTGTCTCACTAGACACACAGCATCACTTTACCGCCGTACATGTTCCACCTTGGCATGCCTGTTGAGGTCGATGGGAACTCTCCACGCCAGGCATATACTTTTCTGCATTTTGGATTACTAAAGTGGATCCACTTTTCATCCCCAGTAACAACATGGTGCAAAAAACCTTTTCTGTTTTGACATTTACGTCACGAATCGCCATTCAACATAACACAACTTCAGCTGGTGTGGCACCCAATGTCCCTCTTTTTGAATCATACCCATGGCGTGCAAACGCTTGCCAATTGTTGTGCGATCTACTCACAATGAATTGGTGAGCTTTTCTTGGGTTTGGCTTCGGTCTTGGTCGATCAAAGTCTTCAACTCATCGTCTTCGAACAATTTCTGCCTACCACTGCATTCATGGTCTTCAACTTCGAAATCACCATCTTTAAAACGGCAAAACCAATCACGGCATGTTGTTTCACTAGGAGCATATGTACCATAAGCATCCACAAGCATATCATGTGCTTGAGCTGTAGTTTTTTTTAAATGAAAGCAAAAAAGTAATGCTTCCCGTAAATGGTGCTTATTTGGTTCAAAATTTGACATTTTTATGTGCGAACAGCAAACGACAATGAAAAAAAATCACTAATTTTTTGACGCAATCGTATTGACAGATTGTTAGGCTTAGGGAATGACGTTTCCGTCGTGATAGCTTGCGTCACCATTTACATCCAGAGCCATCTATTGGAAAACAGGGAGAACTTTTTCACACACCTTATATATATATATAAATGTAATCAAACAATTTTTCTTCAAATAAATACACTTTGTTTTTCAATATATACTTCTGATTCAATTTTTCTCATCTAATGTTGCCATATGTAGAGTTGCAAGCCGGTTTTTAAAAACCGGTGAAAATTAGTTTTTAAATATTTTGCTAAAAAACGAAACTTGTAATATAAAAATCGGTTTTTTAATTGGATTATAATTTGTGAAAAATTTATATTTTACTTTCTATATATATTTTTTCTATAAATAATATTTTATATATATAAAAAATCGCAACTCGTATCTGGCAACTCAAGTGCTCAAGCTAAATTGGCAACCATGCTGGTGCTATCTGCAGTTGGTGCTGCACAAAGCACCTGTGCACATGCTTATCAATACATTTTCTTGAATTCACAGCAGTCTATGAATGTTATGGGAAGTAAATTAAAATTTCCTTTATTTCATTTTCTTATTATCAATTCAATATCTTAATAGCAATGTCAAAAAGATCTAAGGTATGGGAATATTTTTTATGCAAAACAAAAGAAACTACAAAATGCAAAAAATATAACAAGACTTTAAAGTGCAGTGGAGGTTCTACTTTATCATTTGAGTGTTCATATTAAAAATGTTCATGGCATTAATATTTTTGAAGATTTGTCTCTTGAAGAATCTAATTCGGTGCCCAGGAAACAAAAAAATTTGACTGGATTTATTCAAAGGAAATCAATTGAAGAAGAAATTTCAAGGCTTGCTAGTATTGATGGATTAAATTTTCATTGTATTGCAAAAAGTAAATTTATTCAGGAAAGTTTACAGAAGGCAAAA
Source organism: Olivierus martensii (assembly GCA_000484575.1). Classification (NCBI taxonomy): domain Eukaryota; kingdom Metazoa; phylum Arthropoda; class Arachnida; order Scorpiones; family Buthidae; genus Olivierus; species Olivierus martensii. The sequence continues at coordinate 15,565 of AYEL01043828.1, forward strand.
TATGACAGGCCTCACCCAACATCACATGAAGGAGTCAAAAACATGGTACTTATTTTATAATAAGAAAAAGACGATCTCACTGACTACTTAAAATCTGCAGTAAACAAAGGAAAATGTTTCTCACTAAGTTTGGATGAATATACTTCCTCCCAAAATAGAAGATACATGAATATTAATGTTCATGATGCCAGTGAACATTGGTCACTTGGAATGATTGGGATTTCTTATTCCCTAAATTACTCCAGGATAATAGAAATAGTGAGAAAGAGATTAGAAGAGTTTGGCTTGGATTTCATGACTCATATGGTAGGATGTATGACTGATGGTGCATCATTAATGGTTAAATTTGGAAAAGAAATACATTTATATCATCAACAGTGTATTACACATTGCATTCACTTAGCAGTTTGCAATATTCTTTATAATAAAATAGATAAAAGTCATCATGATGAAGGCCATAATGTAAATATTGATGAAGAGGAATTTTCCAAAGAATATGAAGAAACTGAAGAAAATAAAATAAAACTAATAAAATTTCAGCTCACTTGGTGAGCCGAAAGTGCACTATAGTGAATCCGTTGTTTTTTTGACATTTACGGATTGTTCTTTCCCTGCCCAAGTGAGCTGAAATTTTATTAGTTTTATTTTATTTTTGTTTGGAAATTATGGAGCAGCATAATAAAGAGGTAGATTGAAACTGAAGAAAATCAAAATATAATTGATCCTTAGTTTGAAAGTGACACTGAAACATATGAGACTCTTCAAATTACAAAACAATATGCAAAAGTCAGAAGAATTTGCCCAACGTTTTGAAAATCTCCTCTCAAGAATGATAGATTACAGGACTTTGTTAAGAAGGAATACAATGAAGAATTGAAACTCATTTTAGACTGTAAGACACGATGGAACAGTCTCTTGGCAATGATTGAATGCTTTCTAAAGCACAAAAACTGCATTTCTAAAGCTCTGAGAGTAATAGCTTCAACAGAAAATGTTTTTGAAGAAAAATAGATTATGTTAAAAAAATAGCTGAAACTCTTCGCCCTCTCGAAATTGGGTTAAAACTTGTTTCCTCAGAAGATGCCACTTTACTTAAACCTGACATGCTCATGAATGTCTGCTTGAATAAACTTAGCAATAAAGATAATCCCATTTTTGTTTCCATAAAAGAGTGCCTTACCAACCATTGTTTGTCACTAGTGTTTCCAAATTCCCAACATTTTGGAACCTTTGGGAATCGAGAATGGGAAATCGTATTTCCCGAGAATTCTCAAGAATTCCCGAAATAATCTTTTTTATTATATTTCGTTGATCATCTGTAATAATGGCTGTAACAGTAAATATTAATAAAAGCTGTAGAGAAGATGGGCAAACAGGATTCGTGGATCCAGCACAATCTTTCAGAAGTTTCGAGACACTCCTATTTGTGAAAGGTTGGAGCAAAAATGAATAAATAAAATTTTCTAAATGGAGATTGACCGGAATTTCATGACTAGTGCACATCTTGCCCTGAGAGCTAAACAAGGGTCACCATGGTATCATTTTGACTAGATTTCTGTTACATTTCAGGTTTTCTCAAAATATAAACAATGCAAATTAATGCAAACTTTATTTAATCAAATTAATAGTATACAGTGGGATTTTACATATAACTCACAATGTATACATCAGCAATATGTTAACATACATCACAATCATCAGCCACAAACAAACTGATCGAATGGAGTTGATAGTATCAGCAGTTACTTTATGGAAACTATTTATCATGGAAAACAAAGAAATAGTTTGTGTTTACTGCAGAGAAATATTTATTTTCATAGCCCAGGATTTGACTAATAATGTCGTATTAAAATAAGCTATCTTAGATTTCCTTAGTTAGGTCATCTGAAGATAACTTTGTACTATCTTAGATTTCCTTAAGTTCGGATTTGACTACAATATCATATTAAGGAAAGCTACCTTAGATTTCATTAGTTAGTCACCCTGAAGATGACTTTGTAATTCAAATCCTGGGTTGTGGAAAATAAATTTTTCTGTATAAACACAAACTGTTTTCTGTTCTCCTCGATCAAAAATGATCAACTTACAAGAGCTAAAATTAGATAGTCATGTGTTATCTGATTCTGGTATCGTGGGTGTATTTCTAATGGCGTGTAATATTGTACCACAATGTAACTTTAGACATGTATTTCTAATGGTGTGTAATATTGTACCATAATGCAACTTTAGATAGCGATAAGAAAAATTTCTGAAAGATACACTGTGAGTAGTACTTTTATTTCCCATTTTAGATATTACTGGGTTCTAGGAGCCGATTTTCCCGATTTCCCGTGAAACTTTTGTCGGGATTCGGGAACGGGAAAACGAAAAAAATTCCCAGGAACGGGCAGGAAGGAATTCTCGCCCGGAAACACCATTTGTCACAAAGGCATAAAGTTGTTTCATTATTGATATACTTAATTAACCCTGAACCAGAAGATAAAAATGACTGGTCAAATTTACTCCCTATGGCTTCTTGACAAGTTATAAAGAAATTTGCTGAGCAGACTATTTTGAGACTTTTTCCAAATGAAATTCAAAATATGGAAACAAATCATACTCCAGTGGCAGTAACATCAAACCATGAGGTACAAGATAATACTAATTTTGAAGGAAAGAATGGTGACCTAATGTCTGAGTACATGAAAGAATTGAAGAAATTAGAGCTACCTAAGAAAAGTTTATAGTGTTTTAACATAACTACTGAGTTTAAACACTGAAGCTACTCTTCAAAAAAACTGACAATTTGCAACTTTTGTTTGACGCATTTCTCACAATAAAGCCAATAAGCATTGAAGCTGAAAGGTCGTTTTCAACAGCAGGATTATTTTTTGTCAAAATTACATTTAAGAATGGGAGGAAAGACTTTCATGCATACTATATGTTGAATTAAATCTGCAAATTACTTAAATTTTTACCAAGTTATCCAAACTTATGCAATTTTTTTTATATAATAATGTATTGTGAAAGCACAAAATAAAAATCCTTGTGTATTCAACAAGATGCCATATAATGATATTTAACATTGTATTCTTCTCATATCAATGCAATTTATCTATAATATAAAAATAACTTGCCATAACTTTCTTTCCATTCATAAGATCTTGGTTTGAATGCCCTTTGCTTCTTGAGATGTTACTTCAGAAAAAAGAATGTGTCTTAAAAATAATTTATGAATGTACTTTTTCTTAATTAAATTTTTATTAGGTTTTTCACAAAAAGAAATCACTATTTTTCAAAAAAGGTTATATATTTATTCAATAAACTAAAAAATGCATTAGAAGTTATTGCAGAAATCTTTACTTTTTCTTTTTCACTGATCCTAATTTTTGAAAACTGGTTTTCAAAATTTCGGTTATTTAGCAACACTAGCCATAAGGCAACATATTAAAAATTATTTATATTTATAAAATTTTTCACATTACATTATATATCTAAATGTTTTAGAACACAAAAATTAACAAAAGAATTTTTTTATCAAATAAAAATAATTTGGGCATATAATCATCAATGAATTTATATATTTCAAATATATATATATATATATTTGAAATATATAAATTCATTGATGATTATATGCCCAAATTATTTTTATATATATATATACACATGCATATCTCTCTTTATGGCATTTTACTTTTTGGTTCTTTACTAATACAGAGCTTTTCTATTATATTCCATGTTTTTCTTAGTATCTCAAAATGAAAATTATCTGCAAATTAATACTTAAAATATTGTAGGTATATAAAACATAAATTAACATATAACTGGGCTAGACCTAGACCATCCTGAAAAACTGAAGGTGCAAGATCTGGAATCAAATCCATATCCTCCAAGGTAATATGCAAATGCTTTAAAATGCAACCTTCTAGCAGAGTTTTTTAAGCCTAGTGCTATTCTGCACTTAATGAATAATAGTATAAATATGTTTTTAAGCTTTTATATGCATTAGCAAATGAAAGAAGGTTGTGATTTGCTTTACAACAGTGATCTGGAATGTAACAGCCACAACAACAAGGTATGCCTGTATATTCATATAATTCTATAGTCTGTATACTAAGAGTTTTCCTTTCATTCTCAATCTATAAAGAGCAAGCACTTTTTGAATAGCTATGCCAGAAATGAAAAGGCTACGTAAGTTTTGTTTATTTGTTTTGATGCCACTGTTTTAAAATATTGATTAACATAAAAATTAATCTTTTTTCTTTGATGATGAATTGATTATTCACATCTTACAATCAAATTAGTCTCCATCATAATTCAAAAACAAAGTTAAACCATGTTTATTATCAATTAAAAAAATTATAGTAGTACTATTAAAACTATCAATGTAAGTACAAAAATTATATATATTATATATAATATTATAAAGGAATATCAACCATTGGATACAGCTAGTAAGAAGTAACCAAGAATTTCAAATAATTATAATTTTGATAAATTGGTAATTCGTTGCCATCTGATAATGAAAACTCTTTGTTAATTAACATAAAACAATTATTTTCAGAATTATAATTTCATTAATAGTATTTTCCAGGACTGTCATATTTTGTCAAAAGAATCACATCACTTCATAAAAAAAATGTGAAAATATTTTTTGCCACTTCAGAAATTTTTTTGAGAAAAAAAAAAAACCTCGGCTTATACACGAGTATATACAGGTATATTAATCTATATTTCATATGTATATTTTTATATATAATACATAAAATAAAATTAATGAAAATGATTCAATAAAAATAAATTACAATATTCTTTTAATATTAAATGAGATAAATATTTGAGTAAAAATAAATTAGTTATCAGACTTAAAAAAATTTATTTTTACTACTTTATAAACATTTAACTTACAAGTTAGCCAGTTTTACATTAACTGCCAATTAACAGCATTGCTTAATTGGAAGAACTTACCAGGGGAGTGCCAACCATGGTCCCCTCTGATTTTACTAATTTTTATATATTGGGTTGTTCGGAAAGTAATTTCATTTTTTTCCGACAGATGGCGTTAGTTGTATTTTTCCCGCCAATTTTATTCTAAGCCATATTTTCGTTATAAATTTTGACAATTGACATTTCAAGGCATATTTATAACAATTTTTTTTTTGATTTTGTACATTTTGTTTTTTTGTGTGTCCTATCAAAAATGGAAAATAAAATGGAGATTTCCAGCATGTTTTACTTTTTTATTACTGAAAACGTAAGAACGCTGTTCAAGCAAGAAAAAAGTTATGTGAAATGTAGGGAGAAGATGTGTTAATGGAATGCCAGTGCTGAAACTGGTTTGCAAAATTTCATTTTGATAATTTTGATGTTAAAGGTGCACCATGTGCTGGAAGGTTAGTTGAAGCTGATGATGACAAAATAAAAATATTGGTTGAAACAAACCGCTTAATAACAACATCAAAAATTGCTACAAGATTGGATTTTTTGAATTCAACCATTCATGATCAGATGAAACGCTGATATTTGGGTTCCGCATGTTCTCAAAGAAAGATTTGCTCCATCGCATCGATATCTGATTTGCTGTTCAAACGTGAAGAAAATGACTTCTTTCTGAAGCGGATCATAACTGTTGATAAAAAATGCATTCTTTATAACAAAGTTGAACACAAGCGATCATGGAGCAGAAGAAATGAGCCAGATCAAAGCACTCCGAGACCCCATATTCATCAAAAAACCGATGTTCTTTGTTTGGTGGAATTTCAAGGGAATTGTTTTTCTGAGCTTCTTCCAGACAATTTCAGAATTAATTCGGAAGTGTACTACCACCAATTAGAAAAACGGAACGATTCCATCAAACAGAAACGGCCAGAATTGATTAACAGAAAAGACATAATGTTTCATCATGACAATACCGAACTTCATACAAGTTTGATGGCTTGCCAGAAGCTGTTACAGATTGGATGGGATATGCTACCATATTCACCATATTCGCCATATCTGGTACCTTCCAATTATTACTTAATCCGGTCTTTACAAAATTCTTTACACTGCAAAACACTTAGTTTAAATGAGAATGTCAAAAATCACTTGTTTCAATTTTTTGCAAGAAAAGATCAGAAATTCTATGAGCATGGAATCATGCTACTACCAGAAAGAAGGCAACATGTGTTGGACCAAAATGGTCAATATATAATTAAATAAAATATTTATATACTATAAAAAAATTGTCGTACATTTTCATGGAAAAAAACAAAATTACTTTCCAAACAACTCAATATGTTGTAGTACTACCCTCCCACAAACCCATGATAAAGTAATATGATGCACCTCTCAAGCATTTCCAAAAAAAAGTGATTTAAAGTTTTCTGTTATTTATATAGTGATTCATATTAACACTATAATGAATGCTTTCACAGCATGATGCATAAGGCTTTCGATTACTGATCAGAATGACGTGTGTTCAAGTCTCTTCTTTTTTAAATATTTTTCTGTTTTTATCAAAACTGAAATGGATTATTGTACAACATATTTTTATTAATGAGAAATTACTATTTTGTAATTATTTAATTTTTTGGTATATATTATTTTACAATGTGCACATTTTATGAACCCTATATTTCTACAAGCATACAGTGTTTTCATTATTGAGGAAGAGAAATACAGTGCACGCCAGCTAAATCTGGACAAATTTCAAATTGAATTTCCCGCCATATTTGACGTCAGGGCTACGATGCTGCTGACATTTTAGTAAGCCAGACAGACGATTTGTTTGAGGATAAGTTCAAATTAATTGGCTGATCAGTTAAGATCAAGTGCAGAATATAATCAGAGAGCAGCGATATTCGAAGGCCTTCACACTGGACATTCACCTACCGAAATAATTTGGTTCTTTAACTATCCAAGATCGACAGTTTATGATGTTGCTGCTAGATATGCGGCTTCAGAGAAGTCTGAAGAAGGTTCTGCCAACCCAGCAAGGAAGAGCCATTCCAGGGGAGATCGTCAAGGACACCGGAAGTTGTCCAAAGGGCTCAAGAGCTCATCTCAGAGGACCCAGGGCAATCTCTCAGGCAGTTGGCAAAAATATTGGGTGTGAGTAAGACCACAATGCGTGAAATTGCGGAAGAGGACCTATGGTACAAGTCCTACATCATAAAAGTACAACAGATGCTGTCTGATGCCATTAAAACAAAGAGAGTTGCTCGCTGCAACTTGCTTCTGTGTTCAATGAAGAATGAAGCTGCAGGACGTATCATATTTTTTTCTGATGAGAAAATTTTTATTGTTGATGCCAAAGTAAACCGGAGAAATGACCATTGGCTTGCCTATGACCCTGAAGATGTCCCCGTAATAGCTAGGACGAAGTTTCCGGCCAGTGTTCACGTCCTAGCTGTTGTTTCCGGTGAAGATGACGTCATGCCACCGCACGTCTTTGGAAAGGGGGAAACCATAACAAAAGAGGTTTACTTGCATGTTCTTACAACAATAGTGAAACCTTGGATGGAAACTGTGGCTTCCGGGAGACCCTACATCTTGAAGCAGGACGGTGCACCTGAGCACACCAGTCATTTAGTGTAAAACTGGTTGTCAGACAACGTGGATATGTTTTGGTCTAAAGAATTCTGTTTCAGTCTAAAGAATTCTGCCTCCTAACAGTCCAGATTTGAATCCTTTGGACTTATTATGTATGGAGTGTTGTTGAAAGGGTTTCTAATAGGTCAAGACATCCTAATGTGGCATCTACATTGTTGAAAGGGTCTCTAATAGGTCCAGACATCCTAATGTGGCATCTCTCTCCAGGCCACTATTGAGACAGCGTTTTCGAACCTGAACAAGCAGGCGTTGCGCAGGGCATGTCATTGTTTCCAGTTGAGGATCGAGGCAGTAATTGAGGCAGAAGGGAATTACATCGAGTAATTTTAATCTAAAGGGATCCCAAATTAATGTGCAAATGATAATTTTGATAATTTTATTCTTTTTGTTAAATAAAATTTTGTTTAATTAAATTGTCTATTTTGTCCGGATTTAGCTGATGCACCCTGTATATTTCACTGACATTTAAAAATAAAGGTCTTTCGTCCATCAACATTGATATGAGTCATGCTTATAGAATCACTGGTTTAAGTATAGGAGCATTTAATTAGCAACAATAATGAATGTTCATTAATAAATGTGCACATTGTAAAACAATTTTCTGTTTTGGATGCTTTTACGATGATTATCACCTGAATAGATGTAATCGGCTATAGAGATTGAGGAGGATCCTGATAATGAATAATAATATAATCTGTATTTGTTAATTAAATTAAATATTTTGTATAAAACAGTTTATTTGTTAATTACATTTCTTTACATATGTATTTAATATTTACAATAGAAATGTTTAAAGGACATAGCAAAAAAATTAAATAATTACAAAATAGTAATTTTTCATTAATAAAAATATATTGTACAATAATCCATTTCAGTTTTGATAAAAAAAAAGAAAAATTTAAAAAAGATGAGACTAAATCCACATCATTCCAATCAACAATCAAAAGCCAAACACATCGTGCCGTAATAACATTCATTAAAATGTTAATATGAATTGCTATATAAATAACATAAAAAACTTTAAACCATTTTTTCAGAAATGCTTGAGAGATGCATCTTATTACTATATTTTGGGTTTGTGGGAGAGTAGTACTACAACATATATAAAAATTGCCAAAATTGGAGGGGACATTCCCCTGGTAAGTGCTATTTTCATTTTTGTTGTGATTGGTTTAAATGCTCACATGATGATTTTCATAGGAGAAAATTTTTAATATACAGATTATAATAAGTTTTTAGCAAATAAAAAAAATTTATTTTCAATTATATATTATCTATTATTAAATGAAAATTTTATTAACTTTTTACCTTTGATTTTGCACATTGTAATATAAAATTAACCCAGATTTCATTACAGTACCAGCCATTACCATTAATCTGCCAAAACAAATCATAAAAAAATACTAAGAATTGTTTATCATCAATTTATACTATTTAATATAATTTTATATAAATAAATACAGGAAATTCTCAGTGTACAAGTTCCTGGATTTATGAATTTTTTAAATGTGAACTATAAAAAAAAATTGAAAATATTAACATCAATTACAATAAATAAATGCTAAACATTCATAAAGTCATTTAAACCAAATATAATACAATACAATATATCTCCGTTGTACCAGAAAGTCTATTATCTCTTACAAAATCAGAAAAATCAAAATGACAAGATTGTGAAGCAGTAGTAGTATGCATTCTAGCTGCATTGTTTCATTGGCAAATTATGTAAATAACTTTCATTCCTGAGTTGTTTCTAAGGAATTATTCACTGTATAAAAACTCATCTAATCATTTGTCAATGATGATGGTGAAGCATGAAAATTCCTTAATATTCATACAGCATAAATAATTTCTTTATCATCATAATTTGCTTGATTTTAAAAGCTATATTTTTATTTATTTAGATAAATAATCAATGTTTAATCATATACTATTGATTTTGTTTATCTTTATTTAATTTTATTATAGTCAAGATTTCATTGTTGAGAATGGAACTCCCAGTTTTAACATTATACTATTGGGAAATTGATTCTTAGTTTAAGAGTTCTTACTTTCTAAGCCTATTTTTTAGGAACAGATTAGCTTGTAAAGTTAGGAACTTCTTGTATTGTAAAAATAAAATAATTTATTTTAGTTTCTCTAAATATGGGCCCTTTTTGATTTGTGAAAATTTGATTTTGCATAAATAATTCTTGACAATCAAAATTTTTTAAAATTATTATTATACTTTAATTTATAGGACAGTATGGTAATTTTGCAAAGATACTTAGGACAGTATACAATAATTTTGCAAAGATACTTATGAAACTAATCATTATAAATATTACTAATATAAAAGCCCATCTATGACAGGGATAGATGAGCCATAACTCTTTAAACAATGTAAATATTTACAGCAATCTGATCACAGTATCTTTTTTCTCAACAAATAACAGTTTATCAATCTGCTAATTATTAAGTGGATGAATTGAGTCCCTACCATAAGCTGCTTATATCAAAGAATGGCAGACCATTCAGAATGGCAATTGACAGATAGCATGGACTCAGACCACCAAAAAAAAAACAAAACATTCTGAGACATCAGCTATTGTTACATTGTATGTTGGAACTATTGTGATGTCACATATAGGTGATGTTCTGGGACATCATTGATTGTTGCATTATACATCAGAATTATTTTGAAACTGATGATATCCTGGGACATCGTCCATTGTTATGTTGTATGTCAGAATTTTCGTGACAGCATTCATTTCTACACCATAATGACATCACACATACTGACATTTTGTAAAGTCATCCACTGTTACTTTATATGTCAGAGCTGTTGTGACATCATTACTATGTCACAATGATGGTACACACACTGATGTTTTGTGATATCATTCATTGCTACTTCATATATAAGAACTGTTGTAGCATCATTGTGACATAGTAATGACAATGCACATAGTGTTTTTCTAACTGCATTGCTATATCACAATGACGTCACATATTCTGCCGTTCTGTGACATTATCTACAAAGTGAGTATATAATAAGAGAGACAGATTCTATAGAGAGGAATTTGCTTCAACTTATAGTGCCATCTAATGAACAGAGTTATGAAACACTTTCATGTATCAGCACATGCTTGGATATTGAAAATTTTGCAGAATCAGAAATGGTGCCAAGATAAAAATTTCAGTATACAAAGGAAAGAAACCAAGTGTATGAAATCAAAGATTTATACTATAAAATTACTATTACAGTTAAATCTCTGTAATCCAATACTCTGCAAACTATCATGCCACTCATGTGAAATTTTATTGTCACAACTTATGAATGTGCAAGAGAGAAATTGACATAAACAAATTGTCAATCACTATTCGTTTGTTATGCAGGCATTATAGTCAGACTAATTTTTAAGTTCAGTACACTGTTTACTGTAAAATAGTGTTTTTACTGTACAGTGTTTGTTATTTATCTTTACATAATGTTTTTACTGTATCAGTGTTTGTTGTTTATCTTTACATAATGTCACAAAGGAAAAAGTAAAAAAAACGAAAACACAAGACATTGACTCTGATCGAAAAGGCAGAAATAATTAAGAAACTTGACTTGGGAGAAAAGTTTAGTGATTTGGCTTCGTTTTATGGTATTGGACGAGCCACCATTTATGACATTAAAAAAAATCAAGATAAAATTGAGGGATTTATGAAAGATTTGAACAGCAAGAGCAGTGACAGGAAAGTCTTAATAAACTAATTCATTTGTGTAATTCCATTGAACATCCAGCAATCTGACAAACCCTAGAACCATATGTGTCAGATTAGGGAGACTCCTGTATATATTTAAGTTTAGCAACATGAAACCTAAAAAGAAAAGTAAGAATGTAATAAAAGATATGTAAATATAGAGTAAAAAGATATATGTAAATATAGAGTAAAAACATATAATTTTTTTTTTAACATATGTTTACCATGTTGTTGTTTTTTTTGTTTTTCAAAACCTAAACATTAAGGTATTATGAGATGCAAATAAAATCATTAGTTACATGTATTAAATATTTGCATATGAAAATAGGACAATATTTCTTATTGTGTTATCAGTTTAGCTAATTTCATTTTTAAGTAGTCTTTTTAACACTTTTTGATACATGAATCTTCAATTGAATCAGTAATATAAACAAGTCCCATAATTCCATGCTAGTAACACCCCCACCTGCTTCAATTAAGTGGCACTGCAGAGCAGTGACGCTACTTAACACTAAGCTGTCTCGCTTATTATATACTCATTTTGATTATCCATCATTGCTTCATGCATCAGAACTGTTGTGATATCATTGCTATGGTATACTGAGGTTACTCTGATAACATTCTGAGATGTCATTCAACATTAAATCATATGGATGAATTTTTTAGATATCAGTAATTATTACATCATAATGATGCCTCACACTGATGATTGTGACATTCATTGTTATGTCATGGTAACATCATACTTGTGCGGCCATGATGTCATCCTTACTTCATACTTTACAACATCAACAACAGTCAGAATAACAGGCTGAAAAATTTAAACACATGTTTAAATTATGATCCCAAAATGTCCATTCTTGGGGTGATTTGACCCAGAGTACCATATGTTACATGCAAGTAGTGACTCTGCATAGTTTGGTGCTGATAGGTCAAACTATGATGGAACCTAAGTGAAACAAACAGATAGAAAGAACAATCAAAATATGTCCCATCTTTTGGGGCAATTTTGAAATTGGAAATCCTATGTACCTGCAGCATCATGGGAAGTCACCCTGTAAGGTTTGGTCCTGATAGGTCAAATTATGTGGGAGCCTATGCAAAACAAACAGATAGAAAGAATGATTCCAATGTGCCCATTCCTTGAGACAATTTTGATTTTGGATATCTTATGTTACTTTCAGGATCATGAGAAGTCACTCTACAAAGTTTGGTCTTGATAGCTCAAACAATATGGAAGCCTATTCAAAACATGTCTGTTCTGCATAGGCTCTCACAGACAAATAAACATTACATTTTATATATATATATATATAATGTACATAATTTTTAAATATAAAAATAATACAGTATATCCTCTCTAATCCAGTTAAAGTTAATTTGGATTGAAATATCAAAAAAAAAAAAAAAAAACATATTTACAGTTTTTGATTCTTCTTTCAATAACTGAATTGTATTATGTTTTTTTATAGTTTTTAGAATAAAGGCTTTTAAGTCATGGTTTCCAAACTTTGTATCCCTTTTTTCATAAAAAAAATTGGTATGCCCCTATTTTCATAACAGTGTAATTTTATAAATACTTTCTACTTACAATTTAATATTACAAAACAATATATCATATTTTTTTAAATAAAGTTCTTATACATAAAAAATATATATTTATTATGATATAATAATGTTTAATACAACATAATATTTAATGCATTGAATGGGCTTGTTTTTCAGCACAAATTCATTCAAATCAGGTTATCATTGAAGATATTGCTACTGGCAATTCTTTTTCAATCACTAAACAAGACCAATATTTTGTGTTTAAAACAGCTACATCAGAAAGTTTCTGGATACATGGATATATGTATTTATAATCTTTTTGCTGATTCATTTTTTCAACACCAATTTGAATTTATTTTTTGTTTGTTTGTCTCAAAAATGTTGCGTTGTTAATTCTTGCATGCCCCTTGCAATAGACTAGTATCCCCCAAGGGGATGCACCCCACAGTTTAAAAAACTTAAAATAAATACTTGAAATTTGAGGATTGGCTCTCATATGGGCTTCTAATTTTTATCAATTTTTGAACTCAAATCATTTATACACAAGTATATTCGATAATTTATAGGTAGCGATGATTTTTGAAAAAAATGGCAACTAAAAATGGTTGTATAGCAATTATTTTCGGTAGTATTAAGAACAGAATACCTGTTTATTCTGGTCTTAATTCTAAAAACGTTGTATAGCAACCAAAAATGTTTCATTAAAATTTTTAGTTATTATTTTCAACTGCTGTTTAGTGCTGTTATCCATAAGCGTGCCTTATTAGTATTAACTAAAATGCAAACAGCTTAAAAAAGATAAAATACACACATTTACAATAAATTCAATCTTATTTAGATCATCATCAGCATGACTCTAAGAACATATATTTCAGACATTTAAAATATCAAACAGAACTTATTAAAATTCTAATTGTTGAAAAAAAAAAAAAAAATTGAAACTTGTTACATAATTTTTTTAAATTATATGATTAATTTTATTGAAACAATGTGATTTTATAATGACATCAAATTTGAAATTGAATTTTTTTATTTGACAGTTTATATTTTTTTTTACATTATAATATTGCATTGTGTTAATGAATTAACAAATTAATTGTTTGAATACTAAAAGATTTATTCATAACTTTGTTTGATTAATTGTTGGTAATTTTCATTCATCAATTTATTAAATAGATAAAATCATATTTTAAAATGTAATAACAGACTATGTATACAATTAGTCTTTTCTGATATAAAATGTTTGGTTTTTAAGGTATTCTAATATTTTTGGTATATATAATAGATTATTAGTTTTGAAACTAAAATCTAGATTTGTGATTGATATGGCTTAGGGTTTTTAAATTTTTCTTTAATGAGAAATTTTCCTATACAGGCGAATTCTTGAATTTCAAATGTAATATGTAATATAAGTTATGTTCACAACTCAGATGCCATTGAACATAGCATCTACAAGTACTGAAACCACCATATATATACCTAGTCCTCAATTTGCATGCCACTCAATTTACACGGTTTCACTTTTACATGGTTTTTAAATGAAAATAAAAAAAAATTTTTTTTGGGTTTTATTTTTAAGGGGAAGTTGATTTATACACAAGTATATTCGATAATTTATAGGTAGCGATGATTTTTGAAAAAAATGGCAACTAAAAATGGTTGTATAGCAATTATTTTCGGTAGTATTAAGAACAGAATACCTGTTTATTCTGGTCTTAATTCTAAAAACGTTGTATAGCAACCAAAAATGTTTCATTAAAATTTTTAGTTATTATTTTCAACTGCTGTTTAGTGCTGTTATCCATAAGCGTGCCTTATTAGTATTAACTAAAATGCAAACAGCTTAAAAAAGATAAAATACACACATTTACAATAAATTCAATCTTATTTAGATCATCATCAGCATGACTCTAAGAACATATATTTCAGACATTTAAAATATCAAACAGAACTTATTAAAATTCTAATTGTTGAAAAAAAAAAAAAAATTGAAACTTGTTACATAATTTTTTTAAATTATATGATTAATTTTATTGAAACAATGTGATTTTATAATGACATCAAATTTGAAATTGAATTTTTTTATTTGACAGTTTATATTTTTTTTTACATTATAATATTGCATTGTGTTAATGAATTAACAAATTAATTGTTTGAATACTAAAAGATTTATTCATAACTTTGTTTGATTAATTGTTGGTAATTTTCATTCATCAATTTATTAAATAGATAAAATCATATTTTAAAATGTAATAACAGACTATGTATACAATTAGTCTTTTCTGATATAAAATGTTTGGTTTTTAAGGTATTCTAATATTTTTGGTATATATAATAGATTATTAGTTTTGAAACTAAAATCTAGATTTGTGATTGATATGGCTTAGGGTTTTTAAATTTTTCTTTAATGAGAAATTTTCCTATACAGGCGAATTCTTGAATTTCAAATGTAATATGTAATATAAGTTATGTTCACAACTCAGATGCCATTGAACATAGCATCTACAAGTACTGAAACCACCATATATATACCTAGTCCTCAATTTGCATGCCACTCAATTTACACGGTTTCACTTTTACATGGTTTTTAAATGAAAATTAAAAAAAATTTTTTTTGGGTTTTATTTTGATTGTTTTGCATTATTCCATTTATAAATTAAAAGAGTATCATATTGTCACATTTTGTGGGTTTACGAGTTCGTAGAAATTAATAAAGAGTGAATACAGCCATATTTCGTATAGTCCAATTTATTCACACAAAACAAAATAATCTTGTTTCACGATAACTAAATTCAATACAAAATCCGATAATTATTTCATACAACACTAATTTATGTCTTTAATTCAGAATAACTCACAGTTCTTCTTAGTCCACTTTCGCTCACTATTAATTTTTACTATCCAAGTCTCGCAGTTCAACTAAACTCAACTCATTCTTGCAGCTTGCCTATTTATGTTTGCTTTTATTGTTTTTATTTGTATGGAATATTGTTAATTTTTTTTGTACCGTATTCGATTTTAATTAATGTTTGTTTTCATTTTCAAAAATAAATTGAAAAAGTATAAGCATTAAATTATCTCTAAAAATTAATGAACCAATCTTCTTTTTTTCCTTTAATCCTTATCTCATTTTACATGATTATAAAGAACATATCCTTGACTTTTCATTATCTTCTTTTGATCGATTTACATGGTTTACAGTTTAATTGAACATATCCTTCTATTTTATATGAATTCTGCATCTTGTTTTACACAGTTTCGGTTTGCACAATTTTCCCAGGAACATATCTACCATGTAAATCGAGGGCTGAGTGTACTGCATTTTGTAATATATTTCATAATTTGATGAATTTCAAAGATTTGAATAAAATTTCCAAATTATAGAGACTTTTTTGGTATAAACTCTGCCATCTTGAAATACTGTTGTAATATATTAAATAATTGTATAGTTCTACATTTATTGCTAGATAATTCTGTTATATTATTTCAAATTCCTAAAGATTTTTTGAAATTTTATGATATTTGAAATAGAATGACACACAAGTATGAAAAGTTTGTAAATAAAATGTTCATATCTCAAGAAGTACACCTATTAGCTTTCACTTTAATCAATAAGTGCAAAAGTATTAATAATAAATTCTTTCTGAGCTTTAATTTTCTTTACTTTGTATGATTAAATATTGTAAAAATGAAACTTTAACAAAATAAAATAGTATATATAATACAACCATAATTAATTGGAATGCCTGACAAGTTTATTATTTATTTATTTATAAAAGATAATTAAATTGATTTTGTTATAATGTAAAAAGAACAAAAAACAAAGTTTATAATAATATAAACTTAATTTAATTGGAAAAATTGTTTCTTCAAGCCAAAAGAGCTTTTCCATAAATTATTGTTAGACATTTGTTTTAAATAAATAAATGAAATATTCCTGCCATTTTTATGCATGATTACAATAAAACTGAAGATATACTTGTTATTGATTTTTGATATTATTACATTATTTTAGTAAATGTTCTCAAATGGTTTTTATACCTGCTAATATATTAAAATTTTTTAAAAATTATTGCCTGGAAATTATTTAAGGAGTTAAAATCCAAATAGTTTTATAACTTTAAAAGGACCTTATATTATAAAACTATTTGGATATGAAATATTGATAATTCAGAAAGAATCATAAATTTTAGATCATGTATGATATTTAATATTTCAATTCTCAAATGAGAAATAAATAAAACTATATATAATAATAAATAAATACTGTAATAATAATTTAAAATGATCATCAGTATGAATGATTGTAAGTTGTGAATGAGTGTATAATACATTCATAACTTAAAAATGTCACTTCTTTTTCATTCAAATATACAGTGGATTCAGCTTAATTGGGACTCATTGGGACTAAGCCATTTTGGCCTAATTAAACGGCTGTCCCAATTAAATGAAGTAATAATAAACTCTAAAATAAAATATGTGATTCATAGGTAAATAATAATAGGTAAAAAAATAATAATAATTAGGTACCTATTTTAATACTTTATTAAAATAGGTACCTAATTATTAGTTTTTTACTGATCTCTGACTTCGTCTCCAATACTGGGCCACTGATATTCACGCCTCGCCTCCTAATTATAGAAAACTATTCATCTAATGCTTCTTCGACTTCTAAATCCTTTCCATCATGCTTTCTTATGGATGTTCCTGGAATTTCTTTCTGTAATGCCCATTACTCACACAGTTGATTTTTTGTTGTAGGAGACGTGCTAAGGTAGATTTTAGTTTATTTCAATGAGTCTACATTGGCTTGTATTAAATGACTGGCTTTTAATTTTATCCAGAAAAGCAATTTTACTCAAAAGTGTAAAATCATTTCTTGGCATCTTGGCAATATTTAAAAATTTTAAATAAAATCAACACTGTAAATGAATATCGCTAGATATCAGCAATGAAATTTTATTTGAAAGTGTAAAATCATTTCTTGGCATCTTGGCAAAGATTAGTTTTTCTTGAAAGTGTAAAATCCTTTCTTGGCATCTTGGCAAAGATTTAAAAAGCAAAGCAATTTTATTCGAAAGTGTAAAATCCTTTCTTGACATCTTGGCCAAGATTTAAAAATTTTAAATGTGCAAAATCATTTCTTAGCATCTTGGCAAAGATTTAAAAATTTTAAATAAAATCAACACTGTCTTGATATCTTGGCAAAGATTTAAAAATTTTAAATAAAATCGACGTGCAAAATCATTTCTTAGCATCTTGGCAAAGATTTAAAAATTTTAAATAAAATCAACACTGTAAATTTAGCGCTATGTACAGTAACAGTAGACTCTTAAGTAGATGCACATTTGCCAGACTCATGATGACAGATAACTGATTCTCATCATGCTAGTGTTGCTGAATACAGTATTGTTATGTATTATATATCAACAATGATATTTACTTTTAATTTTACTAAAGAATGAATGTTTATATTAGTGCAACGACAGTGTGTCGATGATGTGAATGTAATAGGACATGAAGAAACGACCTGCTCCATTGTGTTAGTCTATAAAAAGATTTAACTTGAAAAATTACTGGTATAATAAAATTTTGTTATAATTTTTATATAAAGTCTTTTTTAAGAAAGCACACAACAAGTATTAGTGTACGTAGTGTTGCCACACTTTCGAAAAATCTCTAAAATATATTAAAAATTAAAATTCCTTTTCTGCTACTGTCCCAATTAAGTGTTTAAATTATGTATTAGTTTATTAGTTTGGTTTCCGTTCTTTGAGATTCCCAATTAAGCGGAATCCACTGTATTAAAATATTATCTGATTACATAAATAATGAGAAAATTATTTCAATACTTGGTGTTAATTATCATAATACAGTCTAATTCCATTCAATTTTATATATATGGGAATCCTCCAATTTATGTTGTATCAAGTTACATCATTCCACACTTACATTGTTTTCCCAGACCAAATTTATTAAATAAAGTGAGCAAATTCATCTCTACATTCTGTTATATTACTCTATGTTTTGAATAAATTGGTATCCATGCTGTGAATAATTTGCATCTAATGTACATATAAGACAGACAACACTTGCGTAATTCATTTCATTGATCTGAAATATGGATTTGATCCTAGCACTTCTGGTTGGAAAGCAAAACCAGATCCACCAATTTCTAATGAAGAATGAGTCAGCCACGTGGAAATTGTTGCACTTCATTTTGAAGGATATGGATCAGTTCTAGATCATATATCATCAAAATTTTTTAAGATAATCTGGATCTTACTTATTGAATTCCATTCCTCACCACATAGTCAACCTTGATACAAATATATGCAGCCCTTAGTGAATACTGGAATAGCATTGTTGTTACCTCTAATAGGAAATCAACATAAAACAAAAAAAAAAAGAATCTCAATACAAATGTAGGTGATCTATGATAGGCATAACAAAAATTGCTGACAAAATAATGAATTTCATCTAGAACAGGGCTATCCAATAGGCAGCCCCCGGGCCACATACGGCCCGCCAAGCCATTTTGTGCAGCTCGCGAGGCTTTCACAATTTGTAATATAATATTGCTTTTTAATATTTTTTCATTTTTATTTATTATTTTTTTGAGAGATTAATAAAAAGAATCCTAAAATTGAATTATATTAACTAAATTAATTAATTTTTCTTAATCATTAGTAATTATTTAATGATCAACAAGCTATCAATGATTTTCAATCATGCCAATTTTAGTTTTAGCTATTTCAATTTAAAGTTTTGAATTGCGACTGTATTTATTTTTCAGTTTCTAACACTCACCATTGACTGTGTGACTGTTGTTGTGAGATTGTGTTTTAATTTTAATTTTCAATCATGCCAATTTTAGTTTTAGCTATTTCAATTTAAAGTTTTGAATTGCAACTGTATTTATTTTTTAGTTTCTAACACTCACCATTGACTGTGTGACTGTTGTTGTGAGATTGTGTTTTAATTTTATTTTACTGTTTACTGTAATTTAATTTTATTTTTATTTTACTATGAGTTCATTGCATTTTGAAATGAGTGAGAGAAAAACGTAAAATAGAAAATGAAAATCGAGTATATTAGTAGTGGTGAGAAAATGACTTTTTCGTAACAAATCACATGGGTTAATTGCTTGGTTTAACAAACATTTTCCTAAATTTTGTGATTTTGTTCGGAAAGTAATATCAACGTTTGGTAGTACTTATTTGTGTCAAGGTGATATATGCTCTGTCCTATATAAATTTAATTTATGTAGGGATTTGCAGAATGATCCACTTACGTAAGTCAGGAACTGCCTATATTATAAAACAGTATTTTTTACATTCATTTAAATGACTAGAATAATTTCTTATTATACTGCCAAATATATGATGTAAGTATATTAAGTTCAAAGATGAATTAGAAAAATTATTATAGGATGCTGAATTATTTTTTACAAATTTGACAAGTTGAAAATTTGAGAGATCTGGAAAACATACTTATATTTAAAATATATAGTATCTAAAAATGCATAAAAATTTTGAATTTTAATAATTATTTGTAAAGTAATCAATATTTCTCTCTAATTCTTTGATTTTAATCTTATGATTAATCTATTATTATTAGAACTAACAAAATTGTATAAGTAAAGTATATAGCTGAAAAATATTATTATAAATAGTTAAAGATGATTAAATTAAAATTTTTCTATATAAAAGGCTTCATTGATATGAATGTTTTTGATGCTAAGAAGTAGGACATATTCTCAAATCATCTTTTTCTTTTTTCTTATTAGATTTTTAATACTGACTTAATAATCAAATATATAAATCATGATCTATATTCAGATAATGCTGGTTTAATCATAAAATGGCTACATTAAAGCACTGTAAATTCTAAGGTATGACAAATTTTGTGCCATTTTTTGAGTATTAATAAATGGCACAAAATTTGCCATATCTTAAATGGCAATTAGTTTTTTCTATTTTAACATTTTTACTAGCAATTAACAAAATGTCCAAACAAAATAGAATGAATAAAATATAAATAAAATACACTTCAACTTGCTTCCTAATCAATTCTAAGTTAAGACAAGCCTTTATAGCAGGAAAAAACTTTTATTAACAGAGAGTAAAACATTTTCTGTCTATTATAAGACACGCTTCAGTGCATAAATGGAATTCGAATAGTTGAGGTTGGAACACATTCAAATCAAAAGTCTAGAATACATTCAAAATTATATTATATAATAGTCATAGAATACATTCAATATATTATATTGATTTGAATGTGTTCCAACCTCAACTATTCGAATTCCATTTATGTACTGAAGTGGTTCTTATAATAGACTGAAAACATTTTACTCTTTGTTAATAAAAGTTTTTTCCTGCTATAAAGGCTGTCTTAACTGAATTCAAAATAGAATGACTGGTTAGTTAGTAGATACAATAGAATTAGTAGGTGTTTTGTTTCAATAGAATTATCTGTTTGTTGAATTCAGAACAATCATAGTTGGTCTTGAATTTTATAAAAATGAATGAATGAAATTAAAATTTTTTTATGTTTAGAAGAAATTTTTATTCAAAATTATAACAAATTTTTTATAATCATATAAACATAACTGGGAAATCAAAAATCCATTAGTATTCAGTTTCATCACTTTAACTTTATAATACTGCTTCTCCCATCATATGATATTTTCAAACATTAATCAGTCATTCTTTTCCAGTCAAACTACATTTTTAAATGCTTATAATGTGATTAAAATAATTATTTTTTAAAATCTCTTAAACTGATTGATTTATTTGTATTCAAATGCTTATTTATATTCATTTCATTTAATATTAACTGATAAAAGCCTTTTGTTGATCCTTTAAAATAACAGCACTAGGAAGCAGTTGAATATCAACACAAAAACTCTTTTATTGTGAAGAATAGTTTTTTCTCATCACTGATATTCAGGGATTAAATACCAATCCAAAAGTTGCATAAGCTATAAAGAAACTCTAATATATGGCAATAAATTTGATTTGAAAGTTGATTCTGAAAATAATTTTGAGGTACTATACTCCCATGATGAGGAACTCAATATTCATCATATCCTCAGGTTAAAATACTCTGTTTAAAATTAGTTCCTTCAATCATGCTTTTTACTGAATTTCAATAAGATCATATTCAATGATCTTATCGAAATTCAGAAAAAAATCATGCTTGAAGGATCTAATTTTAAACTGAATCTGCATATCAGGTCATGACAATTTGAGAAGTTGGACTCATTGAATCAACATTTAGCAACAAGTAGCATTAAGAAGATAAGGAATAAAAAAAATGTTTGCTTCCTTTTAAGAGATTCTGAAAGAGAAGAAAAGATATCTCACAAGGAGTAGTGGTTGATTTCCTTAAGCAGTGGTCAAAGTCTTATCACAATTTGTATTATTGGGTATTATGATTATCCAGATGTCCTGGATATAGTTCAAATGAGGATGCTTTTTTTTTTTTTTTAAATTATCATCTGATTTATCATGTAACATATTTTTTGTAAATCTCTTATATATGAAAAATAAGAAAGCTTGTTTTTCTTGGTCAAAATTTTTAAATGAACTAATTATGTCATTTTAATATGATGTTTATATGAAAATGGTCTTGATTTATGTTGTCTCAAATAATGTCACCTGTCTTGATCTGACCTATGATGTAATTTCAAAGAATTCCATATATTTCAATATAATAAAATAAAATCAGTGAAAGGTAATTTTAATTGTAAATGAATGGAGTATTTATATTAATGTAAAAAAAAGATATTATATATATATATAAAGATGGATTTTATTAGTACTAGCTTTATATTAAGACAAAATTATATTAACTCTGCCTGGCATATAGCTGCTATATGAGTCTCTGTAATCTATTTATTGCATTTTTCAAAAACTTTTACAACTAATATATAGCCAGGGTCGCATTTACCATTAGGCGCCTCACTCTCTATGGGGCCACATTTTAAAATCTCACAAATAACAATATAAAAAACAGCCCAGTTATAATTGCAAAATGAAGTACTGTATTTATTTTTAAAATATTAAATTCATAATTGAAATTAACTTGTTATTTTGAGGCCTCAAAGTAACAAGTCAATAATGTTGCACCTATGGCCTCCAAAAGTATAAATGTGGCCCCTGGATATAGCTATTTAATTTCATAAAAGAACAATCACATATTATTCCATGAAACAATATTCTCTGATAGAATAAATATATGTTCTATCCATATACAAGTTTGAATTGTGATGATATTTTGTTGTTCTAATTGAAAATACTAAATCTAACCAATATAAAGCTTTAAATAAGTGAATTATTTTGTATTTATTAGTTTTAGTAAAATAATTTAGTAAAATAATAATAATTAGTAAAATAATAATTATCAATAAAATCATAATTAATGTATTTTTAACAGATAGTATTGATTTTTTTATTATAAGTTCCAAAAAATTAAATTTATTTTGCAAATAATTTATTAGAATGAAAGGTTTGGAGAATTATTAAATAATCTGAAGGCTGATGTGTGATGGAAATTTTATAATTTTTGAACTTTATATACATTCTCAATTGTTTGTGTTGATTAATATAATCTGTAAAAATGTTATAACCACCAATCTTGTATAGTTCTTTAGGCTAAATAATTGGATTAGTCAATTATTTTTTATAGTAAGCATTCAAAAAATTATTGAATAATCCATCAATCCGTGAAATTTAATAATTTACTCATCATATGGTACAACATGCCAAAATTCTTCAGCCTAAAAAATTTGCTTTTTAGCAATCTAGTTTAAAAAATTATTGTTTAATATTTTGCAAAATATACAGTTTATTTTCCTACATTCATATAATTTCAGAAATATTAAATTATAGTTTGCAAAACAATTTTATAAGTTGATGTGGAGTGAAAATTCCTTATTTTTTTTATTCATTAGATTCACAATTTTCTAGTATATTAATGATATCTAATTTTATTTTTAGTTATGCCAGGGTTGTATAACTGGATATCAAACCTTTAATAATTCTGAGAAATTTCTATCTTCCACTTGAATGACCTTGGATGACAGCTCTGTAATAAATTACATACTCTAAATAGATGATCCTAAACTTTTTCTAATCAGTACATCTGTTTGTCAAGAAATCCATGTATAATAACATGAAAAAATTGGCAGTTCTATTGATAAATAAACTTATGATTACATACTTTAATGAATGTCATTCAGAATGAACAAAGATTTTATCCAAGTCATGATAAATAACATTAAATTCAATTATCTTCATAATAATATAGCATATCAACAAATATGATGTTTGAAATAATAAATGAATTCAGTGCATGAAATTATTTTCCAATCAACGAAGTCTTTGTTGTGGACAGTTCAATGAAAGTTGCCAACACAGTCAATTTATGGTATGTATAATGAACAATATTAGAAGTATAAATCTCTATGTCTCAAAGAAACTCTCTTTCAAATTTGAAAATGAAAAATCAGACTCGTGAATTTGTGAATCTTCTGAACATTATGAGCATTATTTTAAAGAACTGCTGAATGACTGAAATTGTAGATGAAACAACATGTAAATAATCCATAAAATTTAAAAATAATTTTTTTATAAAATAATTGTTTTTAATTATATTATGCCCAGATAATGCCAGACATACACTCCTAGTAATAAATAAAATGATAAGGATGTTTATTGTTACATTAAACTTAAATCTGAAAAATTATTGGCATTTAGCAATTCAAAATCCAAGCTAAATAAGTAATAACTATTGTATTATAATGTGTATTATTAAATTAGATAGATATGATGCAAATTTGTAAGTCTTTGTGTTAAATTTTCATAAAATGTGAATAAAAAATTCATTAAACAATTTAATTTTTGCAAAAAATATACCGTAATTTATGGCCTTAAATTTTCTTATCTATGATTAAAATATGTTCATAAATTTCATTTAACCATTCTATTTATTATTACACACATTTATATATATTGAATTTAAGCATTGTTGAACTTTGTGGTTTTCAATTTAAATGAAAATTTTTGGAATGAATTAATTGCATAAGTTGAGAATTTAATATACAGTGAAACCTGTTAAAATGACCATCTTGGTACAGTGACTACCTGGCTAAAGAGACCAAATTTCAAAAGGTGATTTGTTTCCCATAGAATGTAATGCTATTTTTGTTCCATATATTGACCACTTGTCTAATGTGTATATTGACACTCAGTTAGTTAGTTTTAAGAAATTTTAACCTGCTAAAGTGACTAAGAAGATTAATTTCATGGACCTTGTCAATTCGATTTTTACCAGCTTTATGACTGCTGTAGTTCTGTTAACCATTGTTCATAACAGAAATCTGATGATGATATTTATAATATTGAAAACGTTACTAAATAAATGTTTTTAGTGTATTTTTAATACTGCTGAGTGTGCTAGTTAATTATTATAATTTTGTGGAGGAATTACTGTATTTTCCTTAGAATTTTTCCCATTAGTTAAAATTCTAAGGATTAGTATTCCATTAAATTTTTCTGTAATAATAAATAGTCTATTAAACCAGTATATAAAAAAGTAAATATTATAATACTACTGTATATGTACAATTCATTCCAAAAAGTTTGTCACCTAAGCGGAAGATGTTCGGCTTCCTTACAATACTTACAAACCAATGAGATTAATCATTACAGGCGCGAATTCGAGTTTGCGGAGCTTTGGACGATTCCATTTATTTTTTCTAAGCAACAGGGTTAGGTAGGCTTAATGACAGGTGTTCAATCATTTTTTCCGAAAATTGATTTTGAGCATTTATTAGGAAAGTTTCAATTTATTATTTACAATTTAATTTATGTTGTTATTAATTTACGCAAAATGCAGCATTATATAGTCGTAACTAAACGAGTAATTAAGCGATAAGTTGCTAAAGTACCAAGCATAATGGCGACTACGGGAAGTATTTTATTTTATTATTTGAAAAAGAAGTTAAGATGTTTTATTTGAAAATGTATACTTCTTTCTGCGTTTGTAATAAAATTAAAAACTATTCCAATCGATTCTCGTTGATAAAGTGTTTAATATCCGTTAATTGACCAAATGATAAAAACCAAACGATATATGTTTCGTTTCCATGACAACTTAATCATCGGATTTAAAAAAGAAAATATAAAAATTGAACGTGAGTGTCAAAATGAATTTTGTGTTATATCTGTTTTGGTTTTCTGCTAATTTTTCTAATAAGAGTTTATATTTGTATTCGATAGTCAAACTTATAGTTTATGTTCTACCATGTCTTTCTGAAAGTTCGGTATAAAGATAAAGTATGAGAGATTTCAATTGTTACTTATATTTACGTATTATGTTCTATTTATTTTAATAAAGTTATAACTATCTTTCGCTTTGTATTTTTATTGTTTTCACCCAAAACATTATAAAACAATTGGACTCGATTTGTAAAGATATACAGTAAATGCTAATCTTAGTTTTTACAAAATTTCATTTTAAAAAATCATTTCTTACGAAATACTTTATTAATTATATCATTAAATGTTTATTTTGAACTAGTCATATATAAATATGCATTTGCTTCAGATTTATCCAAATAATTCTTTCTGAATATATATATATATATATACTACTTATAAAACTAGTTATTATAATTTATAAAACATTGCTGCTATTCTCGATATGAAATCTTTTTTCAATTTAAACTTCAAAAATTCACGTTTATGCAAATAAAATTTCATTCTTATCCTCGACGAGAATATATAAAAAAAACTATATATATATATACTGTATATGGCGGCAAACAAATACGGTATATTTATATTAACATATTAGAATTTTAAAAAATAAATCTGTAAATATCATCCTCATAATTACCAATATTCAAAATTTAAAAAGTGATATTACAGAGTATTATTTACTCAGTTCATAACTAGAAAGTCTGCCTTGCTTGAAATAGTGAGCGATTAGTCTTTTCAGTTCAGAGTGCTGTATTCGACCCATCTCATTTGTATACCTCACCCCTATTCTTTGTCAGAACGGACACGTCCATTTTTAGCTTCCACTATGCAGATTCGAACTGATAGACTTTATAACCGATCAACTTCCGGTAAGTTCAGCCCTGCGAAGCAGGTGACAAACTTTTTGGAACGAACTGTACATTTATACAGTATTTTAATTTAAGTTTGGCTATGTTAAATTTCACATACCGAAGGTGCCTTCTTAACTGGCCCCGATTCAACTGGCCGTCGATTTAATCGGCCATTCAGCTAACAAAATGACTCATATGGCAGTCACCGCCTGTCACGACGTGTTTGTCTCTACCCTCCAGGTATTTATTAATTGCTCTATTTATTTGAGCAGTGGACGTTGTTATTGCTTTGTGCAAGCAGTGTACATGGTTATTTCTACTCAGTTACTGTAATTCAGTTTGTGAAAAAATTTTCGTTGGAAAAGTGAGCAAGTTTGCTTAAATTAAAATATAGTGATTCAGTGTGTATTAGTGTTCTGTGATTTTTTTTCCTGCTTATCTTGTGATGTATATGTATTGTATTCCATATACTTTATACTGTATATGTAATTCGGTTTAACCGGCCATTTCGTTATCCGGCCAAAGGTTCAGTCCCATGGTGGCTGGTTAAGAAGGTGCCTTCTGTATATAAGTTAATATTAATTGTAATATAGTATATGCTTGCTATAAAACTTTGTTTGTCAAAAGGTGATATGTGCTATATGTTGTCATTATTGCTTGACTGCAAGTTGACACTTTTAATTAATATAACTTTGCAGTTTGGATTAATCTATTCTTTTCTTTTCAAGGGGAAGGGGAAAGGTCATTATCCCGTATAGTGACCACCTGTGAAAAGTACCAATCAGATTGGTCCCAAAGGTGGTCACTTTAACAGGTTTCACTGTATTTATATTAATGGTTTTGGAATGTTTTAATATTAATAGGTGAAATAGTGGTGACTTTCTGGCACCCAAGAAATAATTGGAAATTTTTATATTGGATTAATGGTAAACGAATTTTCATTTTATAAATTTTCATCTAACAAATTATTTTCAATATCCTTCATTAAACGTTGTAAATTGAGGGAAACTTGTATAGTTTTCAACCTATGATATCATTGACTTACAACTTTTCATATTTATGATGGTAATGCAATTGGTAAGTTCTATGATTGGTCAATGCAATTCACATGAGTTCAGGCACAATGATCTGAACTGACATTGCCCCTTTTTTTGTCTAGTTCCTGTAGTTTTCTATTTGTTAAGTTCTTTACAACAGTTCAAATAAATAATGGTAATGGGAAATCCATAAATTTAGGATATTTATGATTTACATCCAATGGATTTGAATCAGATCCCATTGAAAGTTAAGAACTACTAGTATATTTAAG
This sequence comes from Olivierus martensii, assembly GCA_000484575.1. NCBI lineage: Eukaryota > Metazoa > Arthropoda > Arachnida > Scorpiones > Buthidae > Olivierus > Olivierus martensii. Next base: position 43,854 of record AYEL01043828.1, read on the forward strand.
AAGAACATTGACAAAAGTATTTTTATTTCAGACTTTTATCTTATAATTTGAATAATGACATCAATTTTTAACTACCTTATTTACTATTTTTTCCGACTACCTTTATCTTTAAATTTATTTTATTTTCAGATTTTATTCAGACAAAATGTAAAATGTTTAGAAAGAGATTTAAAAAGATCCTTATAAGTTTGATTTAGCATTTTGAAAAGATAATAAACCATTTGTATAAAGATTTTTACATTAAAAGAAGATTAAATTAATAAGAATCATTAAATTATTAAATATGATTCAAAATAATTTATTGTTTATAGAATTCAAGATATTTGTTAATCTTTAGTTCTTTACATGTTCACTTGCTCTGAAGAAACTTTCTCTTAATTTTCAAATTACATAAAAACAAATTATGAATTATTCTGTTAATTTTATTATATTGGTTAGCCAATAAGTCCATGTGTTTCTGGCGAAAGTTGGCTGTAGGCATTATGAAATATAAGTAACTTCAGTTTAATCCTGGAGATCATTCATCCATTTGACAGAGGACATTTCAAGCTTACTTTTTCAAAAATAGTGTGCAAATTGGTTAAGTATTTTTTATTGTGTGTTAATTTAAAAATGGAAAATCAAAATGAGCATTTTTGACATATTTTGTTGTTTTATTTTAAAAAGGAAAAAATGCAATGCAAGCACATAAAAAGATTTGCAATGTGTTTGGCGAATATATTTTATTGGAACAGTTGTGCCAAAAGTGGTTTGCCAAATTTTGTTCTGGTGATTTTGACATTAAAGATGCATCACTTTCAGGAAGACCAGTGGAAATTGATAGCAATGAAATAAAGGTGTTAATCAATGCAAATTGCCACTACATGACACAAGATATTGCAAAAATTCTAAACATATTAAAATTAAGTGTGGAAAATCATTTAAAGACACTTGGATATGTGAGTAAACTTGATGTTTGGGTATTACACCAACTTAAAGAATTTTATCTGATTAAATGCATTACTAAATGCAATTCACTTTTGAAATGTGAGGAAAACAATCCATTTTTGAAATGAATACTATCATGAAATGAAAAATGGATTATCTACAGTAATATTGAGCAGAAAAGATCATGAAGCAAGCATAATGAACCAACCTAAAGCCATTCAAAAGCAGAGCTTCATCAAAGGAAAGTTATGTTGCCAATTTGGTAAGATAGGAAAGGCATCATGTTTTTTGAACTGCTTTCAAGGAATGAAACAATTAATTTGAGTATGTACTGTAGACAATTAGATAAATTAAGTAATGCCATTCTTCAAATACATCCATAATTAGTAGATCCATGCATCGCAAAGGAGCTGTTTTTAATCATGACAACACCAGACCATGTTCATCATTGGAGATTTGCCAGAAATTGTTGCAGTTAGTCTTTATTCACCAGATCTTGCACCATCAGACTTTTACTTGTTTTGCTCTCTTCATAATTCTTTAAGAGGAAAAATCTTAGATTCCAATGACAATAACAAATGGTACCTGGATCAGTTTTTGCAGAAAAAGACAAGGACTTTTTTAAACACAGAATTATGAAGGTGCTGGAAAGATGACAAAAAATAGTGGATTTTTTGTTCTACTACTTTTGAATAAAGTTGTTGTTTTTGTCCATTGTTGAATGAAGTTGTTGTTTAATATCAAAAAGTTTTATGTTGTTTATTTAAAAAAAAACTGCACAGACTTATTGGCCAACCTGATAGAATTGTAATTTGCTTATCTTTTTTAATAAATATTCCATTTTTCATTCAATTTTATAGCATTTTCTAATAAATAAATATTTTTTTAATTATTTATTTATTAGAAAATGCTATAAAATTATATTTGTAAAAATGTTAGCTATATCATTTGTAAAAGAAACTTATTAAAGCAATTATAAAGGTTATTAATAAAAATTTCCATAATTCAGTCAAAAACATTACATTTTGGATATAGTAAGTCTCTGATTTATGAGGATAATTTGTTCAAAAAATGTCTATTTTAAGTTGAAAATCAATAAGTCCAATAATGCTTAAATTTAATATATATAAATAAGTGCAGTAACAAACAGAATAACAAAATAAAATGTATGAATATATTTTAAGCATAGAAAAAGAAACTTTTAAGGCCATAAGTGATATTTTTGCAAAAAAAAATTGTTTAATGGATTTTTCATTTGCATTTTATGGAAAATAAAAAGATTTATGAATCTGCATATCTCTGAAACCATGTAAGTCAAGAACTTACTGTATAAATTAATTTCGCATTTTAAAATAATATAATACAATATTTAAAATTCAAAATCCAAATTTTAAAAAGTAATTCCATTTGCCATTTATTTTATAAAGAATTCTGTTTAAAGTACAGAACAATGAAAATAAGACTAAATTTAAAATAAAAAAAGAAAAATAATTTACTGAATCTGAAATATAATGAATATTCAGTTTTGTAAAATTATATTATCTTTATAATTTAAGTTAATATTTAAGTCATGGATTAATTTATAAATTAAAGTGCTTTCAGCAAGTCAAACTTTTTTGTTGTATGTATGTGTGTATATATAAATTTATGATAAATGTATATAACATGAATTTTTAAATGATATCATAAATAATCCAATTAAAATAAAATTTAATAGGCTATATTATTTGAAATATCTTTCTATGAATTTTACCTGAAATTTTACTTATGAATAAGAATACATTAAATACATTAGACTCCCAATTAATTGGTATAGTCTAAAAATTAATTTATTGGATAATTTGCTAAAAAAATAAGAATTATGGCAATTTGCATTTAATATATTAGAAATAAATTATATACATAAATATATTCAAGTGTTGAATTATTTATTAAAAAAAGAAACAAATTTGTTCATTTACAGCAAAAAATTATTGCAATATTTATAATTTTAGTTTGATTCTTAATTTTGATTGCCAATTATTTAAGATATAATAAAGAAATGAATTTGAAGTGTTCAAAAATATTTCGGATTAACTGAGATGATAAAAATTATAATTAAACATCACTTCCAGATTGCAGATTTACTTCAGTTAATCAGCAACACAGATAATCAAGATTTTCTATTGTAAATTAAATTTAAAATATAGAATATTACTTAAATTTTGAAATATATATATATTTATATTTATTTATTTAAAAATAATTAAAACAGCTTATTATTCTGTCTGTAAAAATTTCGATGACTTGTAGCTATAATACTTAATATTTACAAAATTAAAATTAAAAATACAATCCGCATCGAATATTTTAAGTAATTGGGTACCGCGCAACTGTGTTATCAGTTTCCGGTTTATCTCAAGGCGTGCTGCCACGCTGCAGAAAATCTTTACTTGTTTGTCCGTTAATGACGTTTTTATTGCCCTCTTTGTATTATCTCCAATGATTCTAATATCAAACCTTCTTTTAAATTATTACACAATTTTAAGATTTTTGCGTCTTCCCATTTTATCTGTATATTATGTTCATAGGATCTTTCCGCCAATGCTGTTCTTAAATTACCATTTTTAATATCGGCTTTGTGTTCTTGGATTCTATCGCTTAGGTTCCTTGTGGTTAACCCTATGTATTCTTCTTGTTTATTTAGATCCTCATTGTAAATCGGCAATACGTAAACTCCGGCTCTCTGATGTGGTGGATAAGGATCTTTGTTGTTTTGTATGCTCTGGAAGACAGTAGCATTTCTTTTAGATGTTAGTTTCAGCCCTTGATTCTTCGCTAACTTATTTAGAGCAGATATTTCTCTTGTCAATCTGAAATAATTTGGTTTAGCAACTAATGCCTTAAGAAAAGTAATATTTAAGCCAAGTTAATGTAATGTTTTTATATAAAAATATAAAATTTCTCAAGATATTCTGTTTAATATGGACTGTTAAATCAAAGTGTGGGCAGTCATTGTAATCCAATGAAGTTGCTCAAATAGCGTTAATCTACCATCATGGATTTTATATTGACTAATTTAGCCAATTACAATATAAAAAATCAATTTCTAATAATCGATACCTATCTTTAAACCTTCCAATGGTGGTACTGGCAGATATTTGGGAGTTTGTTGGTTTTGGGGGCAGCTTTGTTGTTGGAATGTATTCGGCTGTTCTACTTGTTTACTCTCATTTTTAATATTCTCCGTTTCTAGTACTTTATCATATATCATCATCATAAATTTATAACTACAGTATATCCATGGGTTTTTCCGTCCTTTATGATTTTGTTAAATTCTTCTTTTTTATCCTGGACCATGGAACAATGTGTTATTAAGCGTCTAAAGAATGCGTTAAATGCCGCCCGCTTGTAACTATGATGGTCCTCTGACCAGGCTGGGATGATGGTAGAAACATAAGATGGTTTCCTATAAACTTTTGTTATTATATTGCGATGATGTTGAATCTAGTTGAATATCCAGAAAGTGTACAGACATTGAACTGATCTGATCTACTTTAAGCTTTAGACCCAGAGAGTTGTTTGTGAAGGCTTGTTCCATTTCTAATGTCTTGTCGTTCCCGTCTTTCCATATAACAAATACATCGTCTACGTACCTTAAAAATATTTTAAAACTGGCATTAAAAGTTTTTAGAATGTCATTTTCTACATACCTTAATACTATTTCAGCCAAGACTCCTGCCATTGGGCCACCTATGGGTACCCCACAAGTTTGTTTGTAAAATTTTCCGTTAAATTCGAAATATGAGTCATAACATATTAATGCCGCTATATCTCTGAGTAATGGTGCCATGTTTTCAGAATAATTAACATTTTATAATAGGAATCTGTAAAAGTATGGACAGGTAGGAGTTAGCTGCAGAGACAGATAAAGTTTTTCATAGTCATACACTATGATAGTGTCTCCAAGTGCTGGTGTTATTTGTTTTATTCTCTCAAGAAATTGCTGCGCAGAGGTTACCGAATAAAAATAGGTTCCTAGCTTCTTAAGGCACCAATCGGGTAAGGCAAGTTCGAAGTTTATAATCGGCGATCAACATTTTTCTACTATGGGACAGATAGTTACTGGATCCTTATGCTTCTTGACATATCCGAAGAGCCTGGGACAAGCAGGATTAGGAATCTTTTTAAAGGCTAACCATTGCGGGAAATGTTGCTTTTTTGATAACTTTTCTATTTTTGCTTTTAGTTTATTCGTTGGATCAGAAGGTAGTTCTATTGCATATGAGTTCTTAATATACTCTTCTAGCATTGAGTTATATTCTACCCGTCTCATTACAGCCATTTTTCTCGTTTTATCCTCTCTTGTCAAAACTATGTCCTCCTGTTTAATCCAATCTAATGTCAAGTCTATTAGAACCTTTTCTCTTCTAATTGATGCTATGTCTCTCTTATTCCTTTTAATATTTGTTTGTTCAACCACTTGCCATCTGAGCCATTTTTTCTGTAATACTTCTAATGGTTCTATTAATCTTTCTATTGTTGGAATTATACTTTTAGCTATTGGTTCATATTTTAAAGCACAGGATGGCCTTTTTGTAATAGATCCAAGGCATACTGTGGAATATTTAGATCACCAATTACTGAAACAACTTGACTAAGTTCTAATTTATTGTGTCTATTTCTCGGAAGCTGCTTATAAAATATCCACTTGAGTTTCTTGATATGTCACTTCCTAAGAACGTTAACGAGAGCAGTGATTTTGTTATCTATCAAATTCTTATCTGTTATTTCTACATTATTTTGCGATTGCAATATTTGTTCTTCTAAAAGTTCTTTCTTTAGTTTAAATTTATACATTCTTCTCTTAGCATCTGACAAAGCATATCGGAAGCATGCTTTTTTAGTATTTAACAGAATCTTTTTAGAATTAATAGGTAACCATAACCTGTGGATTGACATTGGGAATACCTTATTAATTTTACATTGTTCTAAAAAGAGAAAAGTTTCTCGGACCTTTGAGAAAAGTTTCTCAAAGATCCAAGAAACTTTTGCCTTTTGTTGATTTACTTCTTTTTAAAATATTTTTGAGTATTGTAAATAATTTCGATTCCTTGGTGATGAATTGATTTTCCATGTCTTAACTCGAATTACTCTCCATGATAAAACAAATAAAAAAAAAAAATGAAACTTATGTAACCCTTCTATCACCGACAAGATTATTTGATGAGTACTTGCTTCTCATTGGTTGGAAACAAAGGGAAAACTCTAAGTATACAAAGTATAATTAGTGAATGAAAATACTTAACAAAATGTGCAAAAGGTTTGTTATAACAAGTTAATAAATGAAAATTATAGTTTGAGAATACATCACTAACAGCTTATTTTTAAAGTAGTACAAAAAAACCTGTGCTGGTAGCCATCTTAATATCCACCCAAGCATATTGCAGGATTTTTAAACTGTGTAAAATGGCCATCTGTGTACCATGGCCATGGCCAGTGATATTTAATTTTGGCACCTTGTGTGCAACATCTACTAATGGCCAGCAAATCATGTTTTGATCAGAAATGCCAGATTGGCTCTAGATCTTCTATCAGCTGAGCATTCTAAAGTGAAAAAATCCTGAAAACAGACATTAATTAGTGATTTCTTTCCTTAGATTTAATTAACAATGTGAAATTGTGTTATAAACTTTGTATTTTAACTTTGATGTTTAATAAAGAAATTTGTAGCTAACCTGTGTCTGGTGGCCAACCTGTGCTTGGTGGTCACAATCTCAGTCGCTGAAAGATGGCCACCTAGCACAGGTTTTCCTGTACTCATTTATTGAATATTAGTGTAGGAAAGCAGATAATTCTTTATTATTATTAAATATTTTATAATATTAAAGGAGAATTTTTAAATTCAAAATAATTATTACTTTTTATAAAATTATTTTTCATTATATTAAAATTATGAAATTTTTTTCAAACAGCTACACACGACAGGGAAGCTTAAAATATCAGACTGATTGTGCTCCTAATAATGGATATTATCTGATTCCGCTCTATGACAAAGGAGATTATGTTTTAAAAGTGGAACCACCTCTAGGTTGGAGTTTTGAACCAAGTAGTGTATCCTTGCGAGTTGATGGTAATAGCGATCCTTGCAGTCTAGGTCAAGACATTAATTTTGTTTTTCATGGTTTTTCGTTATCTGGAAAGGTTGGTTTCAGCAAATTAAATGTGATATATTTATAATAAAATATATACAATATATTAAAGTATATAATTTTTTGATTTTTAGGTTATAAGCAAAGGAACAACAGATGGTCCTTCTGGAATACATTTATCACTAAAGAAATCAAATGAAATTCTGCAAGAAACATTGACAGAAGCAAATGGAAAATATAGTTTTTCAAATATCATGCCTGGCAACTATTTAATTGAAGCTAGTCATCCAACTTGGAATTTGGAAAAATCCCAAGTATCAGTGACTGTTACAGATGATAGTGTAACTGTTGATAAAAGTATCATAGTGGCTGGCTATGATGTAAATGGGCAAGTTATTAGTGAAGGAGAACCTATAAAAGGTGTTCACTTTTTGCTCTTTGTTTCAGTCATTGGACCTCCTATACAGGAAATAAAAGGTTGCAAAAAAGAATTAATAAAAAGCTTTGCTCAGAGACCACATTTGAAATTCCTCTGTTATGTATCTTCTGACAATGATGGAAAATTTACTTTTCCATCACTCCCTTCTGGAAATTACAAATTAATTCCTTTTTATAAAGGAGAATATATTGAATTTGATGTATATCCTGCAGAAATAGATTTTTCTGTTGAACAAGGAAGTGTGATTTTTCATGAAAAATTTCAAGTAAGTAAATATAAGATTGTCATATATTTTCATAAAAGTTAAGTATATTGTGTTTTAGTTTTCCTTTTGTCTTGTTAATGTATTTCACCTAACAGCTTAATTCATTACATTTACTTAATTTTACTATTAGATGATGACAACAAATATCATAACACCTTTGAAATATTTTCTGTAAAACATATCTAAATCCAGATCATTTTCTATAAGAAAAAACAGTTTTAATGAAATTATAAAGTTACATTATTTTTATAAGTTTTCTAAAATTTTTATATCAAAATTTTTATTGACATCTAAACAATTACCATTATTTCTTTTAAGGTACAGGGATTCAGTGTTAGTGGAAAGATTGCAGTAACTCCAGGTGGTAAAGGGATAACTGGGGCAAAAATTTATTTAGATGGAAAAGAACAAGCAATAAGTCAAGAAAATGGAATTTATCATTTAGAAAACATGAAGACTGGAATGTATAAATTGGAAGTAAAAGTTCCTCATATTCATTTTGATCCCATTGTTGTGAAAATTACACCAAATACTCCTCAACTACCAGAAGTTGTAGCTATGGAATTTAGTCTCTGTGGTGAAATTATGATCTCACAGTTACCTAGAAAAATCAACACAGAAATACCTCGACGTGTAAGTATTTCACAGGATAAAGATGAAATGAGCATTTTAGCTGAGGAAGATGGAAAATTCTGTGCTTTTGTCAAACCAGGATCTTATGTTGTTAAACCTATTGTTTCACCACAAGAAGAGGAATATGGGCTTAAATTTTCACCTGGAGAAAGAAAAGTTACAGTTCTGCAAGAACCTGTTTTGTCTGTCAGATTTGTACAATACTTAGGTGCAATAAAAGGAAATGTAAAATGTTTACAGAAATGTGACAATATTCAAGTTTTAGTGACATTTGTTGATGGATTGTATCATAAATATATACCTGTAATAAATAATAAGTTTCTAATAAACGATCTTTTTCCGGGTAAATATGAAATTACTGCACTTAAAGAAGAATGGTGTTGGAAACAGTCAAAACTAGAAGTTGCTATAGTATCTGAAGATATTTCAAATATTGTGTTAGAGCAAGTAGGATATCATGTAACAATAAGTCCATCTCACAGTACACAAATCAAAGTTTTATATCCTTCTAAAACAATACATGAAATGAATGTTGAAAAAGGTATAAGTGTTCATTGTTTTCCAGAAGTGGGTATATATGAATTAACTCCAAAGGGGTGCCATGTTTTCCAAGATAAAACAATCACTTACAATACTGAAAATCCAACTGTATTACAACTAATTGCTACTCAACATATACTGACAGGTGTTATTTTATCAGAAGAAAATGTATCTGACATTATTCTAACCATTAGTAAGCATGGAAGTGGAGATAAAGAAGCAGAAGTTTTAGCTTTAGGCTTGCCACAGGAGAAACATGGCAAAATCTTTACCTATAAATTTACAGTATGGGTTCAACCTTACACAAACTTAGATATAGAACCATCATCTGGTAAATTATTGTTCCGTCCTCCCACAATTCAGATTCATGTTCTTGATGACTGCATGGAAGAAGCTGTCAGTTTCAAAGGTATCAGTGGTCTTTTTATTAATGGTAATATTGTTCCTCCTTTGGAAGATGTAAAGATACAGGTTAAGGATAGTTTTGATAAAATAGTTACAAATGTTCGGTCTGATAAATTAGGTAAATTTTTGGTTGGTCCTCTTGATAGTGAACTTACCTATGAAGTTTCTGCAGAAAAAGAAGGATATATTTTAAAAAAATTGGAAAAACTTGGCCACTTTAAAGCATTTAAGTTGGCAGAAGTAAAAGTTTATGTTGAAAATGAAAATGCTGAACCCTTATCTGGAGTTTTGCTTTCACTCAGTGGAGGTGTAGATTATAGAAAAAACAGCATTACACAACAAAATGGTCATTTGTCATTTTTAGAACTTAGTCCTGGACAATATTTTTTACGGCCTATGTTGAAAGAGTATCAATTTGTTCCTTCAGCCAAAATGATTGAAGTAACAGAAGGTGCAACAATCAAAATAAAAATCAGGTAAAAATCAAAATTTTTTTTAATCAATAAGATGGTTTTAAATTTCATTTATTGTAATTTGTTTTTAGTGGAAAACGTGTAGCATTTAGTTGTTATGGAATAGTTAATTCACTTACTGGTGAAGCAGAACCTGGTGTGGTCATAGAAGCAGTTGGAGTTGAAAACAGTACATGTAGTCTCTATCAGGAAGAGGCAGTTAGTGAACAAGATGGTTCTTTCAGAATACGTGGATTACAACCAAGATGTGAGTACATAATACGTCTGAAAATGGTTCCTGAAGTAAACCAACATATTGAAAGAGCTACACCCAAAATGCAACTTGTAAAGGTATTTATAACTTAATTTTCTTACAAATATTATTCTTGCATTTTATAGAAAGTTAACGTTTTTTTAGATTGAATCAGCTGATATTACTGGAATTCGCCTGATTGTTTTCCGGCACTTCAATCAAATGGATGTCAGTGGAAATATTGTCACAAATCAGGAATTTTTACATACATTAAAGGTCTGTAAATATAAATTCAAAATTTATTTTAATTTTCTCATATTTACATATATTGTATCTGTTTTAGTCTTATTTTTGATATTAGGAAATGTGAGAGAGATAATATATATTAATTTTTTATAAATTTAAAATAAAAATATTCATTGAATTCTTACTGTGCTGCTTTGCAAATTCACTAGTGAACACAAGCTTATAGGTTTTACTTTATTAATGAACTGCTGTTAATGTTAGGTTAATAGAAATATATTTAAAGTCATTAGAATAATACCATTAAAAAAAAACATTAAAATGTAGGAATTGTATTTCATTTGTATTAGAAGCATTGCTAATTTTTTTTTATTTATATAAAATAGTATCAAGTTAAATACTTTATAGATTTAAAAAATTTTTTTCCACGAGATTACTTTGAATTTTTCATATATGATAATATGAAATTTTAATATGTTTAATATTAGCAAAAATTATTTTATTAATATTTTAATAAAAATATTAAAAAATATTACGTTTTCTTGATGTTAATGAGCATCATATATAAAAAAAGAATAAGTGTGTGAAGTCCATGTTTCTGTTCATGTGCAAACTCATGGGACCAGAAGTGCCACCATTACTGTTTTTTTCTTGCTTCAAATCTTTGTGTATTTTGGAAAATTAAATCCCAACCTCATAAATTTTGTTTTAAATTATCATAGTTTATTTCCTATTTATGTCTGTATGCTTCTTTTTGTTATTTGACTTCAATTTCTAGCTTTTTTGATCAAAAATGTTGGCTGTTCCCAGGCCTGAGGGTTCAGTTTGCATTCAGCCTTTGGTGTGCTGAGGCTACATAAATGCTATATTTAAATAATATTTATTTTATTTCAAAATTATTTTAGATATTTTATTTATTTCAGAAAAAGATTTAAAGGAAATTTGACATACAGTAATACCCCGAAGTTACGCATTAGGTGGGACTGATGAAAATTGCATAAGTCAGGGTACAACTTTGCATATAAATACATATAAATTTGGTTTAATTGGGACCAAGGACTAAGAAAAGAAAAATATTTAATAAAATTGCAGTTCTTTATACATATTAATACAAAATATTAAAAAAATAAAAATTATTCACTTTTACTTAATTATCACACCATAATTTCAGCATTTTTTCCATCTCAACAATAATACCATGACATTTACTAATTATGCTTGAGTTCAAGGATTGAGCAGTTTTCACCGTATCGAGAATTCTTTCATTATCTTTTATGATTGTTATTACTGTGGATTCTAGTAGCTCAGATTTCTTTGCCAATTCAAATTTTCATTCTGTTATCAGAATTCTTGATAATTTTAAGTTTACATTCCAAACATCTTGTAATTCTTTTCTTACTAGGTCCAGGTGAATCAGATTTACTTTGTTTGGATGACATAGTTTTTTAAGGGTTTAGAAAACATATAACAAACAATCTTAACTTTCGTCGATTGTACAATCGTAATCGTGCACATAGAGTTTACGCAAAACGCATGCAATGGGTATCACAGCAAAATAGGTGCAGCAGTGTTGCCAAACGAAAAAATCAAGAACTGTGTAACTCTGAATTCGCGTAAGTTGGGGGTATTACTATATAAGAAAGTTTCTTTTTTGATGTACAGTAGAGTCTCCATAATCTGACACATTCTGTATGGTTCTGGGTCTTGTTGGATTATTGGATGTTCAATAAAAATTTGGAATTACACAAATGAATATTGTCAGTTTATTAAGACTTTCCTGTCACTGCTCTTGCTATTCAAATTTTTCACAAAATCTTTAATTTTATCCCAATTTTTTTTTTAATATCATAAATGACTTGTCCAATACCATGAAACGAAGCCAAATCACTAAACTTTTTTCCCAAGTCAAGTTTCTTAATTATTTCTGCCTTTTTGACCACAGTCAACATTTCTGTTTTCATTTTTCACTTCTTCCGATTTGTAAGATTATGTAAAGATAAATAACAAACACTGATACAGTAAACAGTGTACTGAACTTAAACAATAGTCCTATTATAATGCCTGCACAACGAATGAATAGCGACTGACAATTTGTTTTATGTCATTTTTTCTCTCACATATGGACAAGTTGTGACATGAAAATTTCACGTGGGCGGTGCGATGATTCACAGAGTGTCGGACTGGCGAAGGGCCAGACTACAGAGACTCAACTGTATTTGGGAATGTAGTGGTCAGGGGCTAATTAGTCTTATAAAATGCAGCACAAAATATTTATTGCTTATTAAATGTAAAAATAATATATAGCTAATGCATTATTATATATTATTACTACGCTTATCACACAAAATTTACTTAATGCAGCATATTTATCATTCTTATCAGTAAAAGAAATAATACATAATTTGAGTTATGCAATATATTTGTTTTTTTCTATTATACTGATATATTGTCTGAAATACAACTTTTAGCTAGCTCATTACTTGTTATTGTATTTCCTATATTAATCCATTTTTCCTATATTGGTATTTAATAATTTACATAAAAATGTTCAAAATACATTTGTGTTCATATAATTCCATAAGTACTCTTTCTGACAGAATATAAAATTACAAAGAAAAATAATTTTAAATATGGCTGCTGACATCTAATAATAATATACAGAAATTTCCTGAGTTATGTAAGTGGATTGTTCAGCAAAATCTTACTTAGATTATGTATGTATGTATGTATGTACGTAGTGACTTAGGTTATATATCTAATATATACTGTATACAAAGCATAATCTATTCAGAATTAATGTATCACAAATACATAACACACCAAAAATATTTATATTAACACACAGATGGACCAGGTCTAAACCCTTTTGAAAAACCAAAAGGGAAAGAATTGAATCCAGATCCTTCAAGAAATATGCGAATGCGTTACTACACAGCTATTGAGATGAGTTTTTTTAAATCTGATGCTATTGCACACTTAATGAATAATAGTATAAACATGATTTTAGGCTGTTATTTGAATTCGAAATTAAAAAAAAATTACAATTCACTTTACAGATAGTAGTCTGAAATGTAATAGCCATAATAATGAGATATACCCATTAAATGTAATTTTATATGCACAAACCTTAGCAATTTATATGTCAGTATTCTTTTATTTCATCTTGACAAAAATTTGGAAAATAGTATGTCATGTAGCAAATCTGAGTAGGATTCTGATGATTTTAATGAATTAATTTTTATGTTTTAAACTATTAATAAACTGTTATATTTCATTTAGATTCGTCTGTTTGGTGGAGACAGTTTAGATCAAGCTGTGCATACTATTACATTAGGACAAAATAGTTTTTTTCAACTTCCTCCCTTGCCCTTGGATAACAGGACTTACATGCTTCGTCTTGATACTTCTCTACCAGGTGCCTCAATACATCCTGATTCAACATCAGTTATATTTCTAGCTAATCAGTCTTACAGGCACTTTACACTTCACTTTAAACCTCTTCCCCAAGCAGCAGAACAAGAGATGACTCAGGGTTCACTTCTAGCCCTTCCACTTACTTTGGTTGTCATTTTGCTTCTCTATAATTATAACAAAATACTCCCTGTAGTTGGACAGATATTTCAGACATTAATCAATCCTGCAAGAACAGTGACTTCTAATGAGGGTCCAGTTACTGAACCAGCTAGTGGAAGACGGAAGACGAAACCTCGGAAAGTTCAGTGAACAGTAAACTATAAATATCCAAAGGACAAGTGGAAGTCAATTGCAAGAACACAATAAATTTTGTCATGTTGATGTAAGTATTTTTGTACAGTTTTAAAAATTAATAAAATACTAAAAATACATCAACTAAATTTTGTTTTTTCAATATTTAATCACAAAGATAAATGTTCTTTATAGTTTAGCATCATACATACATACATATGATGAAATAAATATTTCTCTTATTTTTTGAACTTATAAATATGTAAAGAAACTTTAAACTCAAGATCTCTATATCATCACTCTGTATATAAATACAATCAGATATTCACTATATAAACAAGGCTTTTAGTTTTTTTCTAAATAATATTTTGGAGCATCCATAAACTACATCACACTGTTAAGGAAAGAAGCTATGTAGCAGATTTCTATAATAAATGATATGAGGGAAGAAAAGGAGTCAAATTGATATTGTTACATTACAATGCAAAATTTCTTGAGTTTTACATTGTAAAACTTATAAAAGTTTTATAAAATGATTAAGTCATAGGGCTAAATTATAAAATGCTTATATTTAATTACAGTATTTCAAAAAATAAAGATTGTAATATAACATTTGAAGATATGTTGGCTGTAAAGTGAAAGATATATCTAGTTCTAAGATATTTCTGTATAAATATCTTAGAACTAGATATATCTTTGTTTGAAATTTATTCGGAAATTAAAGAATGTGTGTAATAGTATAAAATAATTCATATTTACTAGTATTTTATGTACTGTAGTTTTTAATGTAAAATCAAATAAAAAAATTTTTAAGTAGAAAAGTGTTCAAATCTGTGATGCCATTGCAGGAGAGTCACTCTTGGTGTGACAAAAAAATGAAAAGGGAAGAGGTGAATCAAAAAGTGTCTGAACTAGCAAGACAGTTTATGGATGCTCATTTTTAACACATTGAAATAATTAATGGAAAATTTTAAATTTATTTCTAAATAAAATTACAACTAATTTAAATTATATAATCTATTATTAATGACATCCTTTTCCTGCTTATTATATGATGTAATTTTTTTGTTAACATTTTCCGTTCATCCATCATCTGCCAAAAACATTCTATTATTTTGAGTTTCATGCATAAAGGCTGTTTGATTTGTATAATCTATCATTAATATAGTACCTGCTATTAATCTTTTTCTATTATTAACATTAAGAAATAAACAAATGTTTAAATGACACATTATCTAGCTGTCAATCA
The DNA here is from genome assembly GCA_000484575.1 of Olivierus martensii. Taxonomy (NCBI): domain Eukaryota; kingdom Metazoa; phylum Arthropoda; class Arachnida; order Scorpiones; family Buthidae; genus Olivierus; species Olivierus martensii. The sequence continues at coordinate 59,096 of AYEL01043828.1, forward strand.
AACCAAAATCCAAACTTTTACAGCAATGGTACTGTAAGCAAATAATCCAAATCTGGCCATTTGTACCAATATGAAGATAGTATCACTTTTAATAATTTTTAACAGACTTATAATGTGTCCTAATAACACACACAAATTTTATTTAAATTAGATATTTATGCACTATCATCCATCCATTTTTTCATTTTCATTAAACTTGATTGAGATATCCTAATAACGTGAAATCACTTAATTCAGATAATATAAAAAATATCATGTTGAAACACATTACATATGAGCAAACTTAATTCATATTTTCCATTTCACAGTGAAATAATAAAATATATCAAACAGATCTGGTTTGAAAAGTCGTAAAAAGTTAAACAGGATCCATTAAATGCTGAAGACCAAACTGTTGAAAAATATTTTAAAATTGGATGAATTATAGAATTAAAAATGCTTAAATTGATAAAGGTGGTATGAAAAAATTTAGTGAAGCAAAATAATATTCCTTTGTTTCTGATTACTTTAGACGTTATGAAAATATGACCATCAAAGATAAATTTTGACACCCAGAACAACAATATGATTAACATGCTAAGAAATATTACCATTTATGTATCAATCGTGAAGATTGATTTGTTATAATGTTTAGAAATATTAATATTTAAATAATTTTCTGTATACCACAATTAAGATATAGTCCAATGTCTATACCGGTGTTTTCGAGCACCTGTACCACCCTTTTTTCTCGGAAACGCGATGAGATAGGAAGTAGGGGAAAAAATTTTGATTACCAAAGTATACCTGAAGAATCGAATGGGCATGATAAAAATTTTGTGGGCCCATCGGAAGTAGAGGCAAAGGGGGTCAACTATGAAATCTCCAATGGAAATCAATGCCGATTTTGGTATAATTGGATAGAACTGTGAAAAACAAACAACGCAAGGGATCAACGATGAAATCTCCAATGGAAACTAATGCCAATTTTGGCATAATTGGATAGAACTGTGAAAAACAAACAACTTTATGTTTTGAAAGTTTTTTAATATCACTTAAGGATTGTGAGATATCACAAAAAAACATGCCGCGGCATGCACCGCCGATGGGGCTATTCAAGCAATAATTAAAGGAAGAATCTGACATAGGGCATCTGTCTACATCCATGGCACTCATAAAGGGCTGAAACAAGTTCAGAAACCCTTTTCTTGAGTATGGCTCCATGCTGAACTATGATGGCGAGACTTGTCACATCTGCGGTTCGAGTGCTACTACCGAGTACCAGAATTCGCCTAAGTGTTAAAGGTTAACATCTCAAAATTTTTTCTTTGGATAAATTAATTAAAAAATTCTAATTTAATCATTAATTTGTAAATGGCATCACATTGTCTAATCATTAGTGTATTTATTAATTAAAAGATGGACTAACATTAAACTGAATTCTTTCAAATTAATAAAATTTCCATCAAAAACATATAGGCATCCCCCCACTTTCGCACATTTTAAAAAATTCAACTTTTTAAATATTTTTGTCGATAAAAAAAAATTTTCTTCCATGAAGAATGCTCCAAAATTCTGTAACTCACTCTACATTCTCGGACACACATTACTTCCCACAATCGGAATCATAATCACTATTGTGTTGTTCCAACCAAGAGAGATCATGGACCAAACAGTGATAGCTACGTTTAAACAATATTATATGAGGACAATAATGACTAAGGCCATCAAGGCAACTGACAAGGAAGATGGGCCAACATTAACAGATTTTTAGAAGAATTATAATATACAGAATGCAATAAACAATATTGGAGATGCGTGGGCTGAAATAAAAGAGTCAACAATGAAATGTTCCTGGAAACAATTATGCCCACAAATGATGAGTGATTTTATTAATTTTGAAGAAACACTGGAAACTATCACCAATGAAATAGTTAGCCTAATGAATGAACTAAACTTGGATATCAACAATGAAGATGTAAATGAGTTGATTGAATCTCACTCAGTGCCACTGTCAAATGAATAATTAATTAAAGCAACAACTGAGTAACAATGAAATACACAGTGAAAGTGAGGAACAAGAAGCTAATAAAAATATCAAGATTGACAATTAAAAATATGAATGAAGCCTTCATACATCTTGACAAATTTTTGACTATCATGGAAGAATGTGATCCCAATGAAGAACGTATATCTAAAGTACGTAGGGCAATTCAGAAAGACACAGCATGTTATAGAAATCTTTATCAAGAAAAGAAAAAAAGGGAGGTATTCAACTAAATCTTGACAAGTTTATAAAGAAAACCCCTGAAAGCACAAACAGGTCTCTTTAACTTAATTATGTATACATATTGATAAATAAAGACTTTAAAAAACAGTTTTTGGTGCATTTTTTTTATATCCCTCGACTTTCGAACATTCAACATTCGTACACGCTTTCGGGAACCAATTATATGTGAAAGTCAAGGGTTGTCTGTATTGAGAGATTAATTTGGCAGTGTTAGAATCTATTTGGTAATTCTCTTGAAGTTATATTATTATATTTTAAAATAGGTTTAAAAAATAAATTTTTTTAAACCTATTTTAAAATGTGTGAAATCTTTAGGAAATCTAATTTTAATCTGCATTTAATGAGTATTAATTTCTTTATTATATAGGATTTATAACATTCATAGCAAAATATGATTACTTATATTTATAATAAAATATAATACTGTACTCCATTCCTACAATGAACTAATTAGTGTAGTTAAAAGGGATAAAAAAATTTGATAAAAAATTTTTGTTTACTTTTATCTGCTTTATGTACTACTATAGAATTTTCAAATTCTATTTCTAACTTATTTAAAAGTTCTGTCAAATGTTCACTGTTTAATTTGTCAGCAGTGCATTTTAATGATTTTATTGTACAAACTATATTTTCTATTGGCACTTTTTCGTAGTCTTCATTTTCTTCAGAAAAGAAAATGAAGATACGAAATATTGATTCTTCTCTCTTTCCCTTCACTGCCTTCCTCATCCTCTTCGTTAGGAGCACGATCAGGTTCCAAAGCATCCAGTAAGAATTGTTGTTCCCAGTCATACTCTTGAGTATGACTGGGAACAACAATCTGAGCTTTGCACATCTTCATCAATTGCATCCAAGTCTGTTTCAATGTCTGCTAACTGTGAAATTGTTGTTATTTCCTGTTTTCGAGTTCGTTCAAAAATTTAAAAAGCAAAATATTCTTCGGTACTGGTCGTTTTTAACAGGATTTTTTTAAAAAATATGATTTTATTGCCGGTTGCAGTCACGTTAAGGGAGGGTTGTTTTAAAGAGGTCAATAACCATGTTTTATATATACGAAACGGGATGTTCCATCTAAAAAGTGGTCGTTAGTTCAGGGAGTCATGATACGAAGGTGGTCGTTTTAGCAGGTTTCACTGTATATATGTTTATTATAACAATGATAGACTCATAAAAGCAATTTAAAGAGATTTTAATTTTGATATGTACACTTATTGGGCTTTGGACTTCTTTCAAAAATAATTTAATTAATGATCTTTAAAAATTTTTGTGGCACAGTTAAGATCCTTTCACAGCACACTAGTTGAAAATCACTGTTATAGGATATGGGAGACTATTTTTATTAGCAAATATAATTTGTAAGAAAATTCAGTTTAAGAGTCTTTGCCTGATTTTCTGAGAAATTTATAATGAGTCAAAGTTTCAAACTTAAATAAGGTACTCCTTGTTAACAAGGAGTAATACATAAAATTACAATGATTTCAGAGACATTACATAAGTATTTTTTCAGAGAACAGTTCCAAATTTTAAAATGTTTATTATATTTAATTAAAATTGAGTGTTTATTTCTTTTACATTTGAGTATGTTCTCTCAGATTTCAATGTAATACAGTCAGGTAGGTTGGCCATGTGGAAAACTTTTAGCTTTTGTCCATAGAACTAGGATTGAATCTGATTCTCATATTTCAGATTTTATATAATGTCTCAGCTTGCAAAGTCATACTTTTTGATAAATTATCATCTAATGGTTACAATTCTGCAATAATTTTAGTCTGCCTGACCAAGACTTCTACTAAAATACTAATTTCCAAAATAATAGCTTTTCTAAACACTAACTAATAAACAATCAAATTTTGTGGTAGTTAAAGAAAAATCACAAACATGTATTAGAATCAAGTGACAAAAATCTATTAATATCCTTAACTATAAATAGAATTAAAACAAGTAAATTAAACAATAAAAACAGTTTATTAAATTCACAAAACACTTACAAAAGTGTTAACAAGCTTTATTGATATAATAATAAAACACAGACAAGTTAGTACAATAACCTGTTTAATTATCAACCAAAATTCCAAAAACAAAAATAATTTTATTAATAAATAATCCAACTAGCAAATGAATTTAAATTACTTAAACTACTAAACCTTCACTTATGCTATAAGAAAATACTTAACTAGTTGATTGACAATTCAACAATATCATCAAGCCTAATTGTTGCTTTTGATTCCACCACCTCAAACTTAGTCAAGGTTGGAATTCTCCTTATAAGTAACTTATATGATAAGCTCACACTCAAGCTCATTTACATAAATCTAGCAGACATTTTCTATTTTTCTACTCATAAAATATTATTGACAGTCATATTATTCATTTTTACAATTATAATAATTAACATTATATACTGAATAATGTTTTACAATTCCATTGAAGAGAGACAATTTTTAACTCTATTATGAGATCTTATCTAACTGATATTCTGAAATTGCATGATATCGTGATACTCATTGTTGAAAGTAAAACTATTGCATTTCTTACCACCATTTATGTAAGATTGAGTTGGGAGTATATTTTTATTCTTAACTAAAATAAAATCTCCAAAAATATAATAGGAAATAAGTAGATATAAAGAAAAGATTTTGGGTTTGATTCTTCTCAAACTTAGCCATCAGGTTCAGTTGTCTTTATTCCAGTTCATCCTTTCAATATTGGCAGAATGGTTATATGATACAGTATTGGCTGAGAAAACACTACACCATGCAGCCATTAGAGCAGCCTAATTCACTGCTCTGTAGTAGCCTAATTCCCATTTTGAATCCCATCTCCAGAGTTTCTTAAGGAATCAAGTTCATTGAATTATATTCTTCACTGACACTATATTTTATCAGGGTTTCATTGTAGGGATATGAATAAGATATAGAGTGGAAAACAGTATAAAGCAAGTGAAAGAATATATTGAAATCATCAGTTTTTGATAATTTTCAAAATAAATTAATATAACTATTATTTTCATTCAAATAATATTTTATTGAAATTACTAAACAACAACATGTTTCAACTTTGATTGGTAATTTTTTCTTTTTTTCTTTCTTTAATTTTTTTATGCTTTTTTCCAACCAAAGATGATTAAAACAATAGGGCTTTTCCAGAGACTACTGTGGACTGCCCACACTATAATTGTATCTTCCAGGATGGAGATCAACAGGTACATCCATATCTTTTAAAAATATGGAAATATAAGACCCAGAACTGAATCAGATTCTTCAGATGGTAAAAGACAGCTTTTGTGGTCTATGTAGATGAAAATCTATATAATGTTTCTATGCTATTCACCAACTTATTATTTTTCTTTAAGAAAACTGTTTTTCTTAGGCTGCATTATGAAAATTAACACTAATTGCCGATATAATTAGATATATTTTAGGATATTTCAATGAGAAATGAGTGATATTTTTGGAACTCAGTAACATAATTTTTCCATTTTAAAAATTAATGATAATTTATTCTTCAATTTTCAGAAATGCATCATTTTCATAAACTCTGGGATTAAAGTGTGTTAGCATATTTAAATGAAATTAATTCTCTTATATTATTGCAATCCACTAGAATATAAAGTCTCCTTAAAAGATTAAAATTAAGTTGTTACTAATAGTATTATAATGATCTAATTTTGATCATTTTCAAATTTTGGAAAGATCTAAAGTTTAATAAGAGAAAAGCCATTGTGATTTACTAAACTGATCAGTGAATCTGTTTTTAATCTTAACCGAATTGAACTAAACTCTATTATTAAATCAATGTTTAAATAAATAAAATTTTTGATCTTATTTATTATTTTATATATATAATTTTTGTTTTCTTTTCAGATTTTTGATAAAATTAAAAAAGAACAACCTAATGTGCTTACCAAACTTGTTCCAATTCATGGTGATTTGACAGCATCTGAATTAGGTATTGGTCAATCAGATATTACATTATTAATCAATACTGTATCAGTTGTTTTTCATTCTGCTGCCACAGTAAAATTTGATGAACCCTTAAGGTAAATATATCTTTAAGTTTTTCCAAAAATATATGAAATGTAAATAAATTATAATTAATTTTAATATAAAAATCAGAAAATAAGTAAAATCAAATAATTTGCTAGGAATTAATAATCAAATAGTAATCTCAAACACTCTCTCGCACAAATAACTAACTTTAGTAGTAATAATTTTCAAATAAACTGTTGATTTAATAATTAGAATAATTTTGACTAAGGATGATTCCATCTATTAATTTTGAATAGTTGTCAAAATTATTATTGATAGAGTTAAAGCTTGTATTTGACTATTATTTGATTAGGAAATAATAATAATGAATCATTATTATAAATTAGGCTTCTTTTTCATATTTTTTTGAACAGTAAAGTCACATAGTTTTGTGGGGTCCAGCAACCCCCCTTTTTGTTGTCATAGAGATAAGTCGAAGAATGTGATGATGATGTTGAAATGAAATAACAGGATTAATCAATATCGTTATTATTCTTTTTGTGGTAATAAATTTAAGATGGTTTGTTCAGTTGTCAATACAAAGTCTAAGATTTGACACTTGAGCTGTTTAGAACCACCTGGAAGTTATGTAAAACAACCTCGTCCTCAGAAAAGGTGAAGAAGAGGTTAGGTGGATAAGAGCTAGGGCAAGGAAAGTCAATGCTTTTGGTTCTGTATCTTGACTTGTTTAGTTTCTTGTCTCCAGCTCAGTATACTAATTAGTAAGTTCTTCAAATTACCGACTTCTACACCCATCCGAAATATCACTTCGAACAACTAACCCTTTGGATTACTAATAAAAGACTGAGGGAAGTTTATTAGTAATTTTCATTTTACTTCTACCGAACCAACCGTTTACTGTGTTTATCATCTGGACTAAAGACTTTTAAAAAAAAAGAGACTAAAGACTGCCTGTGTAAACTAGTACCAAGTTCATTTTTGGGGATCTGTACTAATTAGTAAGTTCTTCAAATTACCGACTTCTACACCCATCCGGAATATCACTTCGAACAACTAACCCTTTGGATTACTAATAAAAGACTTTGAGGGAAGTTTATTAGTAATTTTCATTTTACTTCTACCGAACCAACCGTTTACTGTGTTTATTTCCGTTTATCATCTGGACTAAAGACTTTTAAAAAAAAAAGAGACTAAAGACTGCCTGTGTAAACTAGTACCAAGTTCATTTTTGGGGATTGTCTGCATTGAAGATTTCATCAGGTATCTATCTCTCATTGTCGGTATTCAACACTTGTAAATAGAAATCTCTCTGTTAATTTAATAAAGAAGCTGTTGAATTTAATTTCAGTATTATTCTCCGTCTCAATTCTTTGAGTTGTACTGCTTCGTTCGTCATCCTTACTCACGCATTGAACATGGACCACTTCTAGGCCATCAGCCTGTTTGATTCCGCATTTCCATTTCCGCCCTGAAACCCCACAGTTTATTGTAAGGTCTCAAGATTTTTTCTGAAAATTCCATAATTTCATTGTTGTTATAGTCAGAATATATCATTCCAAGTATCATGATTTAATACATTGGCAAAAATTTTCTATTTGTGAATATTACTATTATCCCTAGTTAGATTTTATAAATTATTCATAAATTTATATAAAATATGATATCCTAATTTATGGATTTTATTCCAACTACATTGAATTTAAACCATTGTGAATATTTCATAACCAAAGAACAATGATTCCAATAAAATAAGGCAGGAACTATTTTTGTCCTGAAACTATTTCTTTCAGGAAAACATCTATGTTGCATTCTTTGTTTTCATTATGCCTAGAAAATAATGTTTTCTATTGTATATAAAATATTGGTCACACAAGAAATGTTTGAATTAGGAAGATTCTTATCAGTTCTAAAGTAACATTTAAAATTTTATCAATCCAAAAGAAAATTTTATTGCTCAATATATATATAGTAATTGATTATATTGGTGGGCTGAAACTATGTTGTTATCAGAATAGAATTGAATTTCATAATTTATAAAAAAAAAAATTTATTCTGTTCAATACATTGCTACCTGAATAGGGTTATTTTACAATATTTTTCAAACTGTTGTTTTGCATAAACTAGCTTGATTACTTTTTGAGTTTTTCTTAAAAATAAAGGATTTATTTTATGTAATAGAACAGAAATGAATCTTTTACTATATTTCATCAATCTATAATTAAATATCAAAAAAAGTGGATACAATAAAACTGTTAATTTGAAGTACTGGGGACCAAAAAATTGGACTTCAAATTATATGAATTTCTTAAAAACTTCTATATATTTTTTAAATTCATTATAATGAGTCTTACTTTTACATATTGTGTTTAAAGTAACAATTATTGCATATTTGTAAAAATAATGAATTTAAAAAATATATATAATGAGTCTTACTTTTACATATTGTGTTTAAAGTAACAATTATTGCATATTTGTAAAAAATTTTCTGAAATTTAGTATAGTATTTTTCAGAAATCCTTTCAAAACTGCCTGATACTTAATTTTAAAAATTCGATTTTCCAAACTGATGGTATATATTTTACGTATATGCACTATTTCAAGATATGTTACTAAATGAAACATAAAATATTTCTATGCTTTTGATAATTTTCTACATTCACTTTTATATCTACAGTTTTGTTTCCAGATTAATGCCAAATTTAAAAAATTTTTTAATTATTACCAAGTTTTCAGATATTCTATCATAATCTAATAATTCTTTTGAAATATGCTGGAGCTTTTGATTATATATTAACAATTGAGTATTTGAATGAGATCAATTATAAAGCAATGAAATGGAACTATTTTCAGTCTTATCAAGAGGTGTGGAATGAAAATATGTTAGGAAATTTTTTGCCAATCATTATTTAATTCCTCCAAGTTAAGATATTAAAATCAAATTCTTGTATGCAATCTTCACTTTTGAGAGAAGAACAATGGAATAAACAAACAATGTTTTTTTTTTTTTTTTTGAAAAATATGTAATTTGCAGTGCTCTTTGGTTATCACCCTGCTATCTAGTGAGCCATTTAGTGAATATTTGCCATAACTTTTATCCAAATATTAAAGTAATCAGCAATTTATCACAAAATAATTTCAACTAATGTAGATTTTAGGTCACTGTTAGGATAGAATTTAACTTCAAATTAAAAATGAATCATATTTCGAATTGTCTGCCATAATGATGATTGAAAATTGTATACTTTGATCTGAGGACTATAGTTTACTTTGAATTAATGAGATTTTATTTAAAGAATTATTAAACAAATTAATGAGATTTTACTATATTAGCAGTTACTCTATACTATAACAACAAAAAGTGAAGAATTCTGTATTGTTTAAAAATTTTTAAATACAGGTGCTCCTCTAGTTACAAATATTCTAGTTATGAGCATTTGTACTTACAAACATGAAATTTCATTTTCAAATTTTACAATTTCAAAAACTCTTCAATAATTTTAAGTAACGTAATAGCAAAATGTTCTCTCAACCAATATAATGCAAAATTACAGTTAGTTAATAAATGGCAGTACTAGCAGACCTGTGCCCGGCATTGCTTGGGCAGTTCATGGTGTTATACTTAAGTTTCTCTTTTTCATAAATTATAACTTTTTAGATGACATTCAGGATTTTCTTCGATATATTCTGTAAATCTTTGCCATATATTGGGTTGTTCGGAAAGTAATTTCGTTTTTTCCATGAGTGTTGTTAGTTGTATTTTTAGCCAGCCAACTTCATTCTAAACCTTATTATCATTATATATTTTAACAGCAGTCATTTCAAGGCTTATTTATAAAAATTTTTTTTTTGATTCTGTGCAATTATTTTTTTTGGGTGTCATATCAAAATGGAAAATAAAATGGAGATTTTTGCATGTTTTGCTGTTTTATTACCAAAAAGGTAAGATTGCTGTTCAAGCAAGAAAAAAAGTTATATGAAGTGTATGGAGATGATGTGTTAACAGAACGCTAGTGCCAAAACTGGTTTACAAAATTTCGTTTTGACAATTTCAATATTAAAGATGCACCATATGCTGGAAAATTAGTTGAAGATAATGATGACAAAATAAAGATATTGGTTGAAGTAAACTGCTGAATAACAACCTGAAAAATTGTTACAAGATTGAGTTTTTTGAATTTGACTGTTCACGACCATTTGAAATGACTTGGTTTCATTTCAAAGCTCAATATATGGGTTCCAGATGTTCTCAAAGAAAGATATTTGCTCTATCGCATTAACATCTGTGATTTGCTGCTCAAATGTGAAAGAAATGATTCCTTTCTGAAGTGAATCATAACTGGCGATGAAAAAATGGATTGTTTTCATCAATGCTGAATGCAAGTGATCATGGAGCAGAAAAGATGAGCTAGCTCAAAGCACTTCAAAAGCCATTATTCATCAAAAAAGTGATGCTCTTTGTTTGGTGGGATTTCAAGGGAATTATTATTTTTGAGCATCTACCAGACAATCCACAATTAATTTGGAATTGTACTGCTACCAATTGGACAAATTGAATAATTCCTCAAACAGAAGAGGCCAGAATTGATTAGCAGAAAAGGCATAGTGTTTCATCATGACAATGCCAGACTTTCATACAAGTTTGGTGACTTGCGAGAAGCTGTTACAGCTTGGATGGGATGTGATACCACACCCACCATATTTGCCAGATCTGGTACTCTCCAATTATTACTTATTTTGGTCTTTACAGAACTCTTTAGACCAGCGGTCACCAACCTTTCGGACCTCACGGACCACTAAATTTATGATCTTATAATGAATATTGAAATTTGAAATTTTACGCGGACCACCAGTGGTCCGTGGACCACTGATTGGCGACCACTGCTTTAGACAGCAAAACATTTAGTTTAAATGAGGATGTCAAAAATCACTTGATTCAGTTTTTGCAAGCAAAGATCAGAAATTCTATGTGCATGGAAATCATGCTACTACCAGAAATATGGCAAAATGTATTAAACCAAAATGGTCAATATAAAATTAAATAAAATATTTATATACTCTAAAAATAATTGTCATTCATTTTCATGAAAAAAAATGAAATTACTTTCCAAACAACCCTATAGATATGGTTTTCATTTGAAATATGTGTCTTTTCAAATGTTCCCTTCTTTACACTACTAAAATAATAATATAATTTCAGCTCACTTGGGCAGGGAAAGAACAATCCATAATCGTCAAACAGATTCACTATAGTGCACTTTCGGCTCAACCGAGCCCTCCTCAGTAGTTTGACGATTATGGATTGTTCTTTCCCTGCCCAAGTGAACTGAAATTATATTATTATTTTAGTAGTGTGTCGAAATTATGGAGCAGCGTAATAAAGAGGTTATGTTCCCTTCTTTGTCTCTTTTCTCTATTAGAATTCTGTTGATTTGTTCAATCTTCTAATGTTTCATTTTCTAGAATTAGGCACAATCTTTTAGCAGCAGGAGTTAATCTACCTAAAGAGTTCCCTCTTTTTTGTAGCATTATAAAATTTATACAACTGTATCATATACAAAAACTTTATATCAAAACAGCATGTGAAATGACAGTTTCGAACAAAGAGCATCAAGAAATACATGAATAAATCTCAAATACAGATTTTTCTACATAATAAAAATTTACATTAGTGAAAATCATGAAATAATCACAGATTGAAAAATTTTGATAGATTAAATAACAAATCAGTAACCACATAAATAATTTGAAAATTAAATAAAATATATCCAAATTCACTTTAACTGTACAAATAATATATAGTTATAAGCTCTCCATTAAAGTGAAAAATAATTATTTATTGCAAAGTACTTTCAGTTTTAATAAACCATCATCAGTTCAAATATTACATCTTTATATCAAAACAAGATAGAATGTTTATAAATATTCAGTTTTAGAACAATTTAATTTGAAAATTTTTATAAAATTCTATTATTGTAAGTCAAATTTCTGCATTGCTATGGCAATGACTGTTTCTTTTCTTCACAAGTAGACATTGATGCACATGGTAATGATACTGATAATCTTAACCAACTTATTTCCTAATGCCCCTTATTTCATAAAAATCGATTCAGCCTATCTTGCCTTATAATTGAACATACATGCATATGTATATATATAGATTAGATATCTCTAATAGCCATGGATACTAATAACACACAATCACCAAGCCTAATCAAAGTTTATCAGTTTTAGAACAATTTAATTTGAAAATTTTTATAAAATTCTATTATTGTAAGTCAAATTTCTGCATTGCTATGGCAATGACTGTTTCTTTTCTTCACAAGTAGACATTGATGCACATGGTAATGATACTGATAATCTTAAGGGGCATTAGGAAATAAGTTGGTTATTTCATAAAAATCGATTCAGCCTATCTTGCCTTATAATTGAACATACATGCATATGTATTTATAGATAGATTAGATATCTCTAATAGCCATGGATACTAATAACACACAATCACCAAGCCAAATCAAAGTTTAACCTAAGTATATTACAGCTTGCAAAGTTGTGAATTATAATGAATATCAAAATTAACTAATTACAATCTAAACCTAAAGGTTTTAGCGACTCTGCAATCCACAGTTCGGTCTGACCTCAGGTCTTTAACTACATTCTAACTTAAAAATAATTAATTTCAAAACAATCTAACAATTAATGTTTAACTAGCAAAATAAAACCAGAAACTTACGACTAGTAACGAATAAGTGTTAGATTGAAAACAACAAGACGATGTTAGAACTTTACACGAATAAATTGAATAAATTCTGAAACAAGTTAGATAATAAAAAAATATAAAAATTATTAGACTCAAAACACTTACAAAAGTGTTAATAAATGCTTTATTGGTAAACTAAACTAAACTAAACTGCAATTAATCGACAAAACTTGTTTAATCCAATTCCAAATATCAAAATCCAATTATTCACAAAAAATAAACCTTAAATACTACTAAAATTCTACTGAAACAAGTTTAATAATTTTTATATTTTTTTATTATCTGACTCAAAACACTTACAAAAGTGTTAATAAATGCTTTATTGGAACTAAAACTAAACTAAACTAAACTGCAATTAATCGACAAAACTTGTTTAATCCAATTCCAAATATCAAAATCCAATTATTCACAAAAAATAAACCTTAAATACTACTAAAATTCTACTACCTCCACTATCGATACAAACTTCAAACAATCGTTGATCTTTACAAGAAACTCAATGTCACTTAACCAACTTTACGTCAATACAACACCTCTTATGAACACCTCTCTGAGCCGTCGGTTTCATCTTCTTTTATATCCGAGTGACGTACAGTCCCGTATATAAAATATACACTGATATTAAAATACACAAATATACGTAACAAGTTTAAATTTATTACATAAATATACGTAACAAGTTTAAATTTATTAGCTTACAGAGTTAATTCATTCATGTCATCCTCTTTACAATTTAATTATACCGTGAAAACAAAATATCCGAATTATTCTTACATTCTCATATCAGATCAGTGGTAAAATTAGTTAGATTAGATGATGACGTCATTTGGGTTCCGGAAGACAGTTTCCGATTCCATAACACGTGATTGCTAACTACGACGGAGAAGGTGGAAGTAAGTCAGCTCGTAAACGAAAATATAATACGTTAGATAATAATGAAAATAAACGATAAATAATAAAGCATAATAAAATATTAAGAAAATAACGCTAAATAATAAAGTGCATAATAAAATAAAATAGGAAATAGGTCAGAGTTAACTTCCTCACAAGCTAAATATGGTAATATAAGCTATAATTAATAGAAAATTAAAGAAAGATTTGCAAAGTCGCGGATTAGAATGAATGTCGATATTATTAATTATTAACTAAGCCTAACGGTTAGCGACTCTGCAAATTCCAGAGTTCTGCCTGAGCTCAGGTCTTT
>AYEL01043830.1:0-16587 GCA_000484575.1 Olivierus martensii
CCCTCTGTGTAGAAGATGTCAGTACGAGGAGGAAACTCCTCTTCACATTTTGTGCGAATGTGTGGCTCTTTCGTGGCTTAGGCGTGATCTCTTGGGGGTGTATTTTCCTGTTCCTGAGGATCTTGCTACTGTCCCATTGAGGAGAATACTGTCTTTTGTTTTAAGGACAGGTCTTCTCCTGGGATGATCCGATTGGGGGATGCACAATAGACCATTGTTGGTCGCGGTGCATGGGCTGAGTAGGCTCCTCCCTGTTTTACTAACTAACTAACTAAAGGAAGGTTACGAGATATATAAAATCACAGAATCACTGGACTTGTCAGCGATATTAACAGAAGTGCATAAGTTCCAAAAACGAATTGCTAATAAAATTACAAATTTTAACCTTGATTTTGTAATAAATACTGATCAAACAGGCTGTGAATATCGTGTAGATGTTCAAAGAACATTATCATACAAAGGAGAAAAAAAATCGAGGTTTTCCTTGGTGACTTTAATAAAGTCACTCATACCTATACAGCTCAATATGCTATTACCGCTTCTGGCAAACTTCTTCCAACAGTTTTCCTTTGCATGCAAGAACTGAAAGGAATATTTCGGCCTCGTGTTGCAGTGAATGTAAAGTCTGACAGAAAGCTAATGAAATGTATTTGTCATGGCATCGAAGTCTGGGAAACTTACAAAGAATCATTTCAGCTGCTTTGTCAAACATCTACTTCAAGAATATTACGAAGACCAACAATGCCTACTTATTCTGGACTCATGGGGAGGTTAAACAGATATGGCACATTTCAATAGTGTGTTTACCAGATGATAATGGTAATTCAAACTCTGCTATTGAAATAATTCCTCCACATTGTACTCCCTATTGCCAACCATGCAATGTATATTTCTTTCAGCAAGTGAAGAATTTTATCAAGAAACTCCAAAACTCTGTCGAAGTTTTACAAAATAATTGACAATTATCCACAAGGGAAGATGCTATAAAAATTCATTCCCTCATTCATCATCAACTATCTTCTCCTTGTTTTGAAGATATGATAAAATAGTTTGCATCCAAATTAATTCCCAAAAGAAATATTTTTAATAATGTAAATGAAGTTTGTTTCCCATCTTACAATGAAATGCGACTTTTAAAATGTGATTGCACAGCATATGTTTTTATAAAGTGTGCACACTGTTGAAAACATTTATGTTTCAAATGTTTTTATGATTTATATCATCCAACATTTTGTAAGCCATCATAAGCCTTTATTCATACTTTTAATTAACTTGTAACATTTTTTCATATGTATTTAAATATATATCTTATTTTGTATTAGTGTAATAGTGTATTTTGTTTTTGTAAATAAATATATTAATGCATACGAATTATGTGATAACCAATATATATAAAATTAATAATAATTAAAATAAATTAATTAAAATGTACAGTATATAAAAAATAATAAAATGAAAAATAAAAAATAATTTTTCAATGCATAAAAAAAAATTACAGTACATAAAAAATAATAAAATGAAAAATAAAAAATATTTTTCAATGCATAAAAAAAAATGCACAACAACTCAGATTCAAACCCACTACCTTCAGATTACGAACCACGTATTTATCGAGTGCGACATCTGCGCAACAGGTGATCTGTTATCTATCTATCATTTTTAAGCTGAATTATCAATGATTTTTGAAAAATCGATTCAAGTGCTAAAAAATACTATTAGATGGACATATTCAACGAAAAGCTCAGACACATATTCACTCATTTTTGATGTATTTTCACCATATGCAAGCGGATCAAAATTGGTGGGAGGTCAGCTGTGTCCTCCCCCTTGTTAGATAAAAAAATGGTAATCTTCATTTGCCATCATGAATTAAATTCATTTTTTGAAGCAAAATTATGAAATCAAGTCAATTTTTTAATATAAATTATTTAAATAGCAGTTGCATTATCTTGCTATTTGATATATCTTATTGTAATTTCAAGCACTTTTTCCTTCCAAATAATTTATTCTTTTTTCATTTTTATTTCTGCTCGTAGCTTGATGAAAAATGTAGCTGATTAGAGTAGAGGCTCGTTAAAACAATACCAAATAAAGCGGAGTCTACTGTATTTAGTTTTGATTAGAGTAAAGAAGATGAAAGTGAAGAGTAAAGTGATTGAAAAATGTTTGATTAGAGTAGAGGCTCGTTAAAACAATACCAAATAAAGCGGAGTCTACTGTATTTAGTAAAATTTGATAAATCAGTTGAAAATGGATTGTATAATATATGCTTCTACAATATACAGTAGATCCCTAACTTATGCAGTTTTGATTTATGCAGTTATAGAGATAAGCAGATATGTAAATCTCTATTTTTGTTGAATTTCCAAAAAATGTTGATAAAAAAAATTCATTGAACAATTTATTTTTTTGCAAAAATATCATTTATAACTATAAATTTTCTTATCTATTGTAAAGACCATGAAATAGGTATATGGCCAAAATGTCATTTGACTTGTCTAAGTTTTGAATAAGGCATGTGGACAAATGGCACAAGGATCCAGGAATGAAGAAAGAACTCAGATCCAGAGACTTTTTAAAGTAACAATGAAAAAAACACTAATTAATATATAGGTGGTCTTCAACTTTCATACAATTTGCTATTTTGTACATAGTTAAAAGTTAAATTTTTATTGATATATATTCCAAAAACGTGTGTATTTCCTTGTAGCCACTCTCCCTTTCTCTCCATCATTAATCCTGCCCCATTTTCAGTATCACAGGTACACTCTTGAGTTAGGAATGTGTTGTTGTATGTTGTAAAATAAATACATTTTAAAAACACTTTTCCATGTTTTTTTACATTGCTCTACTTTCGTATATTTCAATTTTTGTACACATTTCAGGAACCAATTAAGTATGAAAGTCGAGGACCGCCCATAATATGAAAACAGAATAATACAGTAATCTTTTAACCCAACTGTTAGGTTATAGTACTAATCTGAAAATGATTAGTAATATATTCACACCCCAACCTAGAATGATTTTAGAGTAGCACAAATAGCTACAAGTTGTAAACTAAGCTGAAAGATGCGAAGAGTTAACTAACCCCTTGATGACACACATATTTGAGGATATAGAATAGTTGCTGATATGAAAAGCATAAGTTGATCCTTTTAGTTCTTTCTAACTTCATTTTCCTATTCTCTCATTCTTTTATAATTAGTCTGCAGGAGATTAACAGCTTATCAAAAAGAACAGTCAGTTGCTGGCCCTGTTCATTGGATGGAGGCCAAGGATGTAGGTGGAACAGGTCTCATCTCTTTCTCCCCAATAGATGAACTAATCTTTTCTTTGTTCTACATTTTTAATTCATTTTCTTCTACAGTGGGTGATCGGTTAACGAACATAATCCGTTCCAAGAAAATGTTCGTTATCCAAATTGTTCGTCAACCAATCATCGATTTACCATAGGTTTTTATGGGAATTTGATTAATTTGTTCCAGAGACCCAAAAAACATAAATAAAAAAATTATATAATTTCTTACTATGTTTACAGTCAAACCTGTTTATATGCGGTCGGTTTTTGTGTGATGTTTTACGTGCAATTTTTTTGTGCAGTATATAAAAAACATTCCATCAAATGCATATGACAAATAAAAATTAACTAAAAATTGTAATTAAAAAAAAAACTCACAAAAACAGACTGCATAAAAACAGGTTTGACTGTATTTATATGTAATAACAATAATATATATATATACATATTCTTGCATTTTAATCTATTATGTTTATTTTCCGATGAAGAATCTGTCCAATATTGATTGCTTTTCTCTCTCCTTCAGGATTTTTCGGAAGTGATTAATAGCATTGTCATGGTAAAGATGCACAAGCCTATTGACCTCAGCCTGGTATGGGTACCATTCTAAGGCCGAAAAATTGTAAAATCTCTCTCCTATCTTCTTTAATATTCTAAGACCAAAAAATTGTAAAATCTCTCTCTTACCTTCTTTAATAATGTTTGATTTGTTTACGTTGTCTTCAAGTTCATTTTAATCAGGAAAAATTACTGTTCTTCAATTTGTTTTACGTTGTCTCTGAGTTCATTTTAATCAGGAAAAACTACTGTTCTTCCATCCTTACCCATGTTGTCTCCAAGTTCATTTTAATCAGGAAAAACTACTGTTCTTCCATCCTTACCCATACTCCACGAACGCGCAAGCCTAATCCTGTCATTCCGTTAGGTTAGTTAAGCCACGAATGTGCCAGGAAAACTACTTTTCTTCCATCCTTACCCATAAGTCCACGAGCGCGCATCCAAAGTTGTCATTCCGTTAGGTTAGTTAAGCTGAAATATCCTCATGGAATATTTTTAACTGGCGAGCGGCCACTTATAGAGCCGCCATCATTGCAGGCTGACCAACATCCACGATGTGGTCAATCGGAAGACTGAAAGATGGGTTTCAATGGGCCGGGTTCAGATCCCTCCTGAAAAATTGGAGGAGTAGGACCCCCGGATCTTCCAGAATATTAAGCCACAGCTTTACCATGACACTTGGGCTGACCTGTCATTCCCTCAGTCCGCAGTTCTGAGTCCGCATGTTCGTTATCCGAACATGTGTTCGTTAACCGAACATAAAAATATTTGGAAAAAGTGTTCGTTAACCGATCAGCCACTGTATTATTTTTACTTTTCTTATGGTCAACCAGAAGGGACCATAAGTTCACCGATTGCAAAAATGCCAATGGAACCTGATGGTTACTCAAATTGTCAAACAGGAACTAAAGACTTTTATAAGATGCAAGGTGGATAAATGTTGACAGCATTCCCTGGAAGGATAATTTCTCCTTTTAAAAAAGAAGTTACCTGTCAATGGGTATTCGTTGAATTTTTTTCATTTTTGATGATTTTACTTCCTCCTTTTAAAGATTCTGAATACAGTAAGACCTCGTTTAATACAGGGGATACGTTTCAATAATCCAAGTGCTAAACGAAACAGCATTAAACAAGGTTCTTTTAACACACAAATAATGGGAATAGGTGAAACAGGACAGTGAATAAAAAAATATATGTAATTTTTTTTATTTTGTAACATGCATTATTACTATTGTATTACATTAATTATAGACATTTTTTATTGCTAATATCGATTTGTATTCATAAATCATTCATGAAAATCAAAAATATTTAAATAAATAATTTTAATCCAAATAATCCTAATATTATATAAAGTTAAAGTAAATAATTATATAAATATAGTATTAAGTATAAAGTTATATAAAGTTTAAAGTAAATAATTTGTTTGTGATGAGGAAGGTTCTTCCTCATTTGATACTTTTTGTTTTTTGTTAAGAATCATCTAATGAAAAATTGTTTGTCTTTTCCTCTTTCTTTTAGCAAGAACTGTCGATAGTGAGTCATCGCATCCATGACACTTCATCTTGCATTTGAAGTTGTATCAAAATTTGGATCATTTTGTATAAACTGATCCATAATTTCCGTAAACTTCTATTAAAATTTGGATCATTTTGTATAACTGATCCATAATTTCTGTAATAGTGCTAAACTTTAACTGTAAATAACGTTGATGAACGATCATAAATATGAAGAAATAACATTGATGAACAATCATAAATATGAACTGTGACCACACCAGACTTTCATATGTACTACATTGAACTGATATATCAAATGCATTGTGAGACAGCATAAGAGTATCAAAGCAACAAATTAGTGCGATTTCAGATTTATGTGAATATAATGGTTTGAAAAACTGCCCCAAAGTGAATCAATGAAAAATATAGAATTAAAAAAAAACTGCATTATATTGAAACAGCGTTAAACAGAGCCACATTAAGTGGGGTCTTACTGTATTATACCCAATTCATACAGTAAACATTAAGCTGGCTTAAATAACAAAGCCAGTTTAAGATTTGTGATGTGAACAGAATTGATGTAACACTGATCCGATTTAGTTTCAAAAAAGTGGCTCAGCGTAATTCACTTCTATGAAGGAGCTTAAGTCAGTTTGTGATGTTACAAGCTCTCTACGTGGTCTGCTACTTCACTTCTTTCAACATGGATGATGTAACTCGATGGGAAGAGCTCATCGATGGTCCTACAATGGGCAATGTAAATAAGGAAAATAGTTTTCAAGAGGAAAATAAAATGGACAGAAAATTGGTCTGAGGAAGAAATTCATGTACTTCTTGATATCTGGAGAGAGACTATTGATAATTACGTCAAGCAAAACACAACAATTCTGACAAGTCACCCAGTCTATATCCGCTAGATTTACAGGTGACCAATTGGAAGAAATATAAGCAATTTGGAAATTAAGTATAATACTACAGTAAACATTATATATTATTTCTTCAATTTATTAAAATAATTGTTTACTGCAAGAAACCGCATTAAAATTCAGCAGTAATTTCACACAGCATAATTTATAATGAGAAGTTTGAACATGAGGGTGTGATGTAATTGTTTTAAGGCAGTTATAAGTAAATCTGTTTAGTTTAACTAGTGTGAATGGCTAATAAACTGGTTTGTTGAAAGCTGGCTTAAAATAAGTCTGTTTAAGAATTAATCCCTCTTACTTTGTACCATGTGAATTGGGTATTAATAATAGATTAATATAATAGACCAAACAGGCAAAAAAGCTATCCTTTCAAAGAAAATAAATTTTCAAAGCTAAATATTAGCATTTTAGTTTTGAAAAAGTTACAAAATTTCTTAAATTTTTACTATAGTTCAATTAATAATCATGTTAACATAGTCAAACAAAGGAAGTGCTATTTAAGGATCTCCACAGATCTCACACTATGCTTACAAGTTTTTTGTTTCTATCAAATAGGATCCTTTCTTATCTGATGGTGTGTCTTGAGGGGGGAACTTATTTGACCTGCAAATTGCCAAGGGAGAAATTTAGCCCTAAACGAAAGTTGATTGTAAAATGTTGACTATTTTTCTTTTTAAGATAATTTTATTTTCTCAGTTATTAGAATTAATAATTTTATATAATTTCTGATGTATCTGGTATCACATAGTGAATGATTGAGAATTGGCATTGAAAAACTAATCATGGACATAGCTTTGAAGTCACAGATGTTATCTTTTATTAGAAAATAATTTTATCATAAAACATGATTTATAACTGCTGTGTTAAAATTTTACAATTTAACCATGATTTTGTTTCATTTCATTCCATTATTGAACAATACAGTAGTGTTTAGATGGGAGAAATTATCAAATATCTCTTCTAATATCAGAATTTAGGAATGTAACCCTGACTTTTAATATCAGATCAAAAGAGATTTTGGTTTTAGTTAATGTCATTTCAATTAAAATTGTAATTTTTAGGAACTTAATCCCAATATTAAATGAGGATCACTATATATAAATAAAAAATCAGTAAGTAGAATATAGGTGGTCCTTGAATTATGAACTTAATTTATAGATAAGTTTTGTTTATAATTTGGAAACTTCATAACTCTAAAACCATTATTATGTGATACCCAGAAGTACTGAAATCACTGGATATACTATATTTTGTAATATATTTCAGAGGTTTGAATAAAAAGTTTCAATTATAAAGTGAAAGTTTTTGATGTAATCTCTGCTATCTTTAAAATTCTGTAATAATTTTGCCATGTAATTCTGTAGTTTAAATTATATTTATTGCTGGAATATTCTGTTAATGTTTAAAATCCTTGAAGAGTTTTTGAAATTTTCTGAAATTTTAAAATGTTTTTAATGCATTTCAAACTATTTTTTTATATATCATTAATATGGAGTTGATATCAAGTAAGTTGGCCTGAGCCAATTCCATATTTCAATTCCAACAGATATTGTTTAGATACACATCTGAGTTTATATAAGATAATATGCATTATACAAAATGTTGCTGTATTTAATATTATAAAATTATTGAATTATATAACCATGACTATGGAATGCAACTTCCATTTTCTCATAAGACTTAAATATATAGGGTCATATAAAAAGTCTCCATGGTTTTTTGGTACATTTTTGATTGATTTCTCTTTCTTTATTGAAAATAAATTTTATTATCTTTATTGAAAATCAATTTTAATCAAGTACATATTGACCATTATTATCTATGACCTTTTGCTATTTTTCGGGTAGCTTCATAATTCCATCGGTGTAGAACTTCTGTGGTTTATCGTCGAAAAACTTGGCCAAGTGATTTTCAGCAGCACTTCGGTTGGCCAATTTTTTACCAGCAAGAGAGTTTTGCAGAGACCGAAACAAATGGTAATCAGACGGTGAAAGGTCCGGGCTATACGGCGGATGCATCAAAACTTCCCAACCAAGTTCCGTCAATTTGTTCCGAGTCATCAAAGATGTGTGTGGCCGCGCATTGTCATGATGGAACACAACTCCCTTTCTGTTGGCCAATTCTGGTCGCTCTTTCTGGATTGCTTCATTCAAACGGTCAAGTTGTGCACAGTACAGGACCGAATTGATGGTTTCCCCAGGTTGCAGCAGCTCATAATGGACAATTCCCTTCCAATTCCACCAAACACTCAACATAACCTTGTTTGCCGACAATCCAGGCTCTGAAGTCATTTGTGGAGGGTCACCAGCCTTTGACCATGATCGCTTGCATTTGATATTCTTGTATTTCACCTATTTTTCATCGCCTGTAATGATTTGTTTCAAAAACGGTTCGATTTCATTGCGTTTCAGCAGCATTTCACTCATGGTAATTCGGTCAATCAAATTTCTTTCCATTAATTCATGCAGCACCCAAACATCGAGCTTCTTTTTGTAGCCTGCTCTTTTCAAATGATTCCAAACTGTTATGTGGTTGATGTTTAGTGCCTCCGCTATTTCCTGACAGCTTGCATGCTGGTCTTGCTCCACCAGTTGCAAAATTTCATCGACTTTTTCAGTGACTGGTCGACCAGAGACAGGTGAATCTTTCACATTGAAATTTCCGGAACGGAATCGAGCAAACCACTCCTGGGTTCTTCATTCACTCACAGCATTCTCACCATACACTTCACAAATTTTTCGGCATGTTTTTGCAGTGTTTTTACCTTTTTTATAGTAAAAAAGCATCACATAAGCTTCAGATATTTCACTCATTTTCAAATCAATATAACTTTTTACATGAGCAACAAATTAGAAAATTATCTTCACAAAAATGTAAGCTGAAATGTCACCTTTTAAGCACATGTTCATTAGAGACAATCGGGTGAGTGTTGCCAGATATATAGGCATCAACACCATCTAGTGGCAAAAAACCGCAGAGACTTTTTATATGACACTATATTTAAATATACATTTGAAATTTGTGAGAATACTAGTGGGTGCAATTTTTGCCATTGGGAAGAATATTTTCTATATATAATTAAAATTTCATGTAATGCTGAATTTTCTAAAAGCTTCCATTTCTTTTTATATAATGCTGAATTTATGTAAATCAAGCATTACATAAAATGAAATATTTATATTTAATATAACTCTTTATTTCCAGACTTTCAGTGGAACTCAATGTTTTAGGAACAAGAAGACTTGTAAATTTATGCCATAAAATGGTTCATCTTGAAGTAAGTATTCTGATATTCATTTCTCATTCCAAAAGAAATTATTAACGGATATTTTTTAAGTCATTATATATATCTTTTGCCGATTATCTGTGTAATGCTATTAGAGCAATCTCATTGGATTACAATGACCTTGTGAAATGAATCTTATTGGATTTCAGTGTCATGTCATATAGTCACTGAAGAGTTTCATTGGATTATAATTGCTGTCACATAACTATTGTTTTATATAAATAATGGCAGATGGCATGTTAAACTACAGAAATTCAGATTTATTGAAAAATTTATTGTGTTGTTTTAATTTTAGAGTATAATCCCTAATTTGTTGTCTTTTAAATATTTATTATATCTTGCCTTAGATGCTATATATTTTGATAACTGTTAATCATTGTTGGTTTAATGATTAGACTGATGTCATTTGGTTGTTTTGCAAAATGTAGTGTTGTGGCATGTTATGTCCACACCTTTGATTGGAATTTTTCTGCATTTTACAGTTTGAGATAAAAATTTTTATTTAACAGCTAATTCTTAGCTTATGACTGATTCTTGTGATTGGAATTTTTCTGCATAATCATAGAAAAATAGTATTAAAAGTTGATTTTTAATAATTTTTTTAAAATTGAATCCATTTACTGATGACAGCAAAAGTTAATTCTTGCATTGGTGTTTAAACAAATGTTTTATTAATTACCTATATGTACCCTTTTTTCTCATATTATTTTCTTTTCTGTTAGTTTAAAAATGAAATCATGTATCAAGAAAATACACTGCCAAAATCAACAAAGATGATAACTATGACAAGCCCTTCAAAACCAATAAACTATTCATAAACTGAGACATGAAAATGTTGAACAAGTGTCACAAGTGCTTCAAAATGAGATGCAATTACAAAGTCAATTGTAACATGATGCTCCAATGAATTGACAATGTGCTACTCAATAGATGAAGACAGATCATGTTGGAATTCATTTAAATGAAGCAATTTTTCACACAGTCAATTTTGTATAGCATTTTCAACATCACAAAATCCTGATAATGTTAAAGTTTCATTAACTGAGAATAGCAAAAAAGGATCATTTATTAACAGATGGAAAATGATTTAAAAAAAAAAAAAACATACTTTTTAAAGAAATTTTAATGTAGCTATTAATAGCAATGATTTTACTAGTTTTTATTATAATAATCAAACTCTTTCAAGTATCAGTATTTTTTTACCAAGAAATTTAATACAGATTGTCCTCGACTTATGACAAGGTTCAGTTTCAAACCTCACTGTCATAAGTCGGAATGATTGGAAGTTGGAAATGCAAAAATTTATGGACTTCTTACTTCTAATATTTATTAGAACACTATACATTATCTTAATAAACATAAAAAACTCAAAACTACAAGAATCAGACACAACAAGAGTTTCCTATATTAGATCATTTGGTCAAGGACTCGAACCATCCAGTTACATTGACTGATCACAAATTTTATTGATGATATCATGATCATAAGTTGAGAGAGTCATAAGATAAGTATTAGCTGATAAATAAAAATTTTTATCTCAAACTGTAATATTTAAAATTTATTTTTCTTAGTTATTTTTCTTCTTTCTACAAAATGAACAAAACAGATTTGTTTAATTGTTTTAAACAGATTTGTAAATACAGTTGATCCCCAATTTATCTGATTTCAATTTAAATGAATTCCAGACTTATGTTATTCACTTTGAATTAACATAAGTCAACAGAAAAAAAAAAAACAAAAAGTGATAAATGGGTTTGAATTACCCATTTATCACTTTTTGGTTTTTCTCTGATATGATTCCATATCAGTCTGAATTGTTCTGAATTAGTACATTCATTTCAATATTTTAACATAAATTATAATAAATGTAATCAAAAATTCTTTAAGTATACAGCAAAAATGTTTTTGAAATTTTTACTTTAAAAAGAATGTCAAAAGCATTTTTGCTTTATAATAAAAGTATTTTCTCCTGTTTTTGTCCTCTTCTATTATCTATTAGAACAGGATGAATTTTATATTAAATAATGCATAAACAGTTTAATTAAGGCAAAAGTACTTTTTAAAATTCAGTTTCTCAGCTTCAATTATGGAATATAAATCATATATTCAGCTTCAATTATGGAATACAAATTCAAAAATTATTGAAATAAATAGGAGAAATTTATTAAGTATTTTAGTACTGGTCAGCATTACCAGTGTTGGTAGTTTTAGGTAGGTTAAATTTTTGGTGGTTCTAGTGTTAAAGAATAAGTGCATAAATTAACCATATACTGTAACTACCAGTCAATTATCATCTTGGAGGACTGGATTCAATTCTATATCTCCAGTTTTTCATGAAAGGTCTGGATTTTTAACTAAAATTAACCTAATAATCCTAGCCATACATAAATAGCCCTTGTCAGTAAACATAACATTTACAACTCAAAAATATAGTTCTATCAAATATTCATTTGGTAGAACTATGTTTTTGCATTGTAAATATTGTTTTACTGATAAGGGCTATTTATGTATGTCAAAAGCACTTTGACTAAACATAAAAAACTAACTTTTCAGAGAATTAGTGCTGCTTTATATTTTCTGTTTTACTGTTGTATTGGGCTAGGATTTTCATTAAAAGAAATGTATTGGAGAGAAACTTTATGACTAACCTAATAAGCACATAAAACATATATAACCTATGATAAATGATGAAATTAGGAGAAAAATGCTCATAATTCTGTGTTAAAGTTTTTATCTGCATCAATCAGTATATTTTTCTTGTAAATCAGGGAATTTATATAAATATAGAGCTATGTATGTCAAATCTTCATAAGTCATGGACTCTCTATATTTTTTAAAAAAATATACTTAAAAATGGTGAAATTGTTCAAAAATTTTTTTAACAAAAAATAAGGGAAAAATTTTAATAAGTTTATCTATTAAATAAGCATGATTACATGTTTGCTAGCATGGACATTCTTGTGGATTCCATAGCAGTTTACAGCAAATGGATTAATATTTAGAAATACTACATTGTTTACTATATCATTGAAATGTGCATTCTCATTGGATAATTACTATTGAAATCCTCTGCAGAACATTTTCAGGTGATATGAATTCTAATCTATACTTATTAATGAAACTGTTTTAATATTATTAGTCAAGAATGTAATAATAAATTAGATTAATATTTATAGGGTTTATTTTTTTTATCACAAAGTTTATGATACTAATTAATTGATGATTATAGAAATATTTAAAATATATATATATTCTATTATTCTTAGTATATCAAATATTTTAAATCACTAGGCTCCAGGCAAGAAGAAATAGCATTTAATAATTGAAGGAACATTATTGATTTTCTGTGATGCAATTATCAGCCTCCTTAGCCTGTTATAATTGAATACATATTAATACAAGTAGAATGTCGATTATCTGAATTAATTGAGATCAAGGTAATTTGGTTAGCCAAATAATTTGGATAATCAAACACATATGAGAATATTCTTTTTATATGAAAAAGTATAATTAGGCCTATAATTAATTCATTGTATGCAAAGTTTTTATTACTGCATTTTAAAATATGAATTATTAAAAAATAATTAATTTAGGAAATGATTTGTAAACAATAACCAAACCATTAAAGTCAATATCTGATTTCTAATTCCTATAACAGCAAATTAAGACTATTTCTATGCTATACTGCATATATTTTAAAATAAATAATTGGAAATGAATGCATTAAGGGACAGGAATAATACATCAACACAATAACCACTGTACTAAAAGAAGATACTGTAACCATTTTTTGGGAAACAGTGGTTTGTATAATTGACACACTACTGTAGATAAACTTCTAGACTAGAAGAATTGAAACTGTATTTAATTATAAAAAGTTAAGGAGGTTGATAATTGTTTCTTAGATAGTGAGCAAAAATGATCTCTGTTATTATGTAATGTTCTGCCTAATTGAAGTTTAGTGATTTAAAATGCAGGTGCTCTAGTTACAAATATATAAACTTTTATACCTGTATGCTTTTTTATTTTTAAATTTTATAAAATTTCAAAAATTCTTTAAGAATTATAAATTCATTCTGTATAGTAGAATTAAGCACAAAAACTAAGCAGTTTATTTCAATGATAAAAATTTTATATAATTGATGATGGCTGACTGAAATAGTTAAAAAATATTTTTATCATTGCAATAATGTATTTAATTTATAAAAGTGCTAAATTTTTGTGCATAATTCTACAAGAATTTGATAGTGAAACACAATGATATTGAAATGGTGTAGCAACAAATGTATTATAAAATTACATTTAACCCCCTTTGCAACCAACATCACTTCAAAAATGAGTGAAGACCATCGTAATAAGTTATCACATCTGTTTTAAATATGGAGAAATTAGAGAAAGCAGATTAACGTTACTTTTTATCTTTATTGTTCACATTAATCTACAAAGATATTTTTAACATAGTTCAGGCTATTGCTCTCTAATATAAGTAACTAATGCCATCTGGACCCAAATTGTTGGCCAGATGGCCATGTGGTAAAGCTTTGGCTTACCACCCTGGAGGATCCAGATTGAATCCAAGTCCTACATCTCCAGTTTTACAGGAGAGGTCCAGGCCAGGCCTGTTAAACCCCATCCTTCAACTATCCGGTTGACCCTATCGTGGGTGTTGGCCAGCCTGTGATGGGTTCTACAAGTGGCCGCTGCCAGATACAGAATATCCCATCAGAATATGGCAGCTTAATCTAACTAACTTAACCTGGATCAAATCTTTTGACTTTTACCTTTGTAACTTGATACCTTAAAAAAACAAAGAAAGAAGAAATTGAGGAAAATTAGTGCAATTTAGAAAAAAACATTTTTTCTATTATATAGAGAAATGCAGCATTTTATCATAAACTATAAAAACTATACATATATGAAATAGAAAAAAATAAATATGAATTATTTCTGATTTTTCAAATTCTTGAATATCAAAACTTTCTGAAATGAAAGTTTTAAATAAATTATAATTTCTTTTACAAAAATACTTTTCTTTTTATTATTATTTTAAAATATTCGTTTATGTTGAAAAATGACTAATCTTAAAGTTCTAAAGATTTTAAAATTTGAAATGATATGGACAGTTGGTAATGTAAAGCAGTTTGCAAAGGGGCAGTCTCAAAAGGATTAATTTGAGTACAACCAAAATTCCTCATGTTATAATTGAGCATTTCTATTCATATTTGTGAAATTAGAAACTTCTAATTAGTTTAGTAGTTAACTAATATTACACAATACATACAGTTATCAAATATGTTGTATAAAATGAGTTCATCATAAAAATAGATTTTTGAGTTACAAACAAGACATAGATATTAATTCATAATTTGAGGTGCAACTGTTTTCTTAAAATAAATTTGTCTTAATAAATTAAATTTTTAGTTGAATTTTTAAAATGTTTTATTTGCATGGGAGTAAATGTTTGTTTTTTAATTTAAATTGATAAATATATCATAGCATGGCAAAAAGAAATTTGTAATAAAATATTTAAATGTCCATTAAAAATAATTATTTTTTATACAGGCACTTGTTCATGTATCAACAGCATACTGTAACTGTGATAGAGAAGATATTGAAGAAATAATTTATCCAGCACCTGTAACTCCACAAAAAATAATTGATGCTACAGAGTAATTTTATTTAATTTCTTTATAGAAATTAGTTATAAATTTAATTAAATCATTATTTAGCTATTTCATTGAAACAATAAAAATTTTATACAAAATAGGTGGATGAACTCAGAATTAATGACAGCACTTACTCCTCATTTGATTAAAGGACGTCCTAACACCTATACATTTACAAAAGCTTTAGCTGAAAATTTATTAATAGAAGAATGTGGAAATCTTCCAGTTGCAATTGTCCGACCATCCATTGTTACTGCTGCTTGGAGAGAACCTATACCAGTTAGTTGTTTAAAATATATTTCTAACATCTTTTTTTGTTGTTTAGATCTAACACTTATTTGATACTTTTAGCCGTAAGTTTTTCGATTATTTGTTTTTGTCGTGAAGACATTAGTTATTGATAAATTGTTTTGATTTGATATATTTATTGTAGGAAATAGTAAAAGACCTGAGCTCAGGCCGGATTCTGATTTGCAGAATCATTAGAACCATTAGATTGAATTTAGATTATTATTATTATATTTTTGAAATTAGTGACTTTGCAATGTGATATGCATAGCAATGTTTAAACCTGTACTGCATAATGCAGTCATACTCCTCTTTCTTAGCTGAAGAATCACTCAGTGGATGGACATCCTTCTAAACAACCCTAAAAGCTGATTTCTTATAAATGACAAGAACCTGAGACTAAACAAATATCAAGTTCAGAGCATAAGATGATTTATGGTAGACTGCCATGCAATACTCTGATCTATATCAATGTCCAGAAAATGGACAGAGGTCATACTGAACTAACCTTTCTGCTTTCTAGTTAAAATAGAAGTGAATTTTGTCTTGAAATCAATGGTATACACAGTAAATTTGATATATCTGATACAATCAATGAAGAAAAATGAGCAAGAAAATCATTGATTTAAATAAATTACAATGGATAATTGATTGATGATGATGTAATTTTTTTCAAAAGCAATAATTATCTTCACAAAGCAAAAAAGTTGTATAGAATTATACTCTTCGTTAAATTGAAAATTCATATATCAAGTAATGCCTGTATATTACAAAATTATACAAATGATATTTTAAAATATTTTGCATATAAAAAATTTTTTGCATAATTTCAGATTTGCATAAGTTGCCTCTACTATTTTAAATAATCTATATATATATATAAGTTGCACAAGTTGCAACTTATGCATAATTATAGTATGCATAAGTTGCACTTGTATATATAAGTTGTATACATAACTACTATATATAAGTTGTATATATATACTACTATATAAGTACTTATATAGTATGTATATATAAGTTATATATACTATTTATATAATACTATAACTTATATTTATAATAC
>AYEL01043832.1:0-35826 GCA_000484575.1 Olivierus martensii
GGTGGGCATCGCTAGCCTAGAGGAAACCACCCGAGCGTTTTCCGGATTGGGAGGAACGGTGACCAGACCTTTGGGCAAGTGGTATCCGGTCGTCACCGTCGATGGCGAACTTTATGAAATGGAAATGTACGTAGTGCCCAAAAGGGCTATGTCGGATGAGGTGATATTAGGGCAGGAATTTATGAAAGCCACGGAGGTAACGATACGAAGGGGTAAAGTCACTATTAGACGACTACAGGAACACAGAACACCAGTTAGTCAAGATGGTAAGGCGAAGGACATACGACAAGACCTCTTTAGAGCAACCCGAGGGAAAAGAGACCTGTCAGAGAGACGGGGAGTGTTGGACCGTCCTACCTGCAGGCTTTACTGACGTCAGCGAACCTGAAGCACCACCGGCATACCAAGAGAAGATAAAAGCCCTAATAAGTAATTACCGCCCAAAGGAAGAGATTAAAACGGATATTAAGACAACCATTACACTAACTGATTCAACTCCAATCTGTCTCCAGCCCCGCAGGCTTTCCATTAAGGAAAAGAAGATACTACAAGACCAAGTCCAGGAGTGGTTAAAGAAGGGTATAGTACGCCCCAGTAGAAGTAACTATGCCAGTCCAGTGGTGATCGTACCGAAGAAAACAGGAGACTACTGGGTCTGTATTGACTATCGCCATTTGAACAAGAAAATAGCCTGCGATCACTACCCGATGCTTCTGATCGAGGATCGAATAGATGCATTAGCAGGATATCGAGTATTTTCAGTTTTAGATTTAAAGTTATTTTTGTGATGTCATATCCTGACTTCTCTTATTGGCTTTGTTGATGATGATGTTTAACTGTTAATAGCGCCATCTAAGTTACTTTCGTTCTTAGCAATGTGATTGGTTCTTTATATAACTACGTCATTTTGAAAAGTTACCATTGAAAAGTATAGGAAGTGTCTATGATACGTCATTTTGAAAAGTTACCCATTGAAAGTATAGGAAGTGTCCCATCTGTTATCTGGTTGGGTGTCCGCTGGCCTATCTTTATATTTTGCGGGATAGAACGGGCCCATTCAATCCCGTTTTTTCCACTTTCATTCGACGGGTCCACTGCGGACTCTCCGAGTTCCGAATTAGCCGCGTTACCGTCCGAATCCCCGCTCGACCGCGCAACTACACCAATCCGAGTTTAACGCTATCCAAATTTCGATTATAAGAAATCTTTTTATCCGGTAGTTCGAAGAAAAGATGGTTTTTCCATTAACTAAATACGATGTACCGATTTGATTTAGTTGGGTGTCCGCTGGCCTATCTTTATATTTTGCGGGATAGGACCGACACGGGCTCATTCAATCCCGTTTTTTCCACTTTCATTCGACGGGTCCACGGCGGACTCTCCGAGTTCCTAATTAGCCGCGTTACCGTCCGTATCCCCGCTCGACCGCGCAACTACCCCAATCCGAGTTTAACGCCATCCAAATTTCGATTATAAGAAATCTTTTTATCCGGTGGTTCGAAGAAAAGATGGTTTTTCCATTAACTAAATACGATGTACCGATTTGATTTAGTTTAGGGCTGTCCAACTCGCGGCCCAACACAAAATTGTAAACTACTTAAAACATTGAGATTTTTATATACTTGTCTTTTTTTTAAATTCGCCGTAACATCATCAAATATTCCACTGATAAAGAAAAAGAAATATTTCATTTTTGTACTGAAAATATATAAAAAATTAATGAAGTTTTTATTATTTAAATACCTATTTATAGTTCTTATTTAATTAAGAAAAAGAAATATTTCATTTTTGTACTAAAAATATATAAAAAATTAATGAAGTTTTTATTATTTAAATACCTATTTACAGTTCTTATTTCAATGAAGACTTCTTAACCTGCTCAATGAGTCGGTCGGATTGGCCGCGTGGAAACGCTTCGGCTTTCTACTCTGGAGGGCTCGAGTTCTAATCTCGGGTCCCACCCCTTGAAAATATGATACCAGCATAGACCCTCTGGTTTAACGCTTTTCCTGGAACGTATTCCCCGCGTTAAACGGGGTCTTACTATACTTGGAAAATGGAGGAGGTTCATCCGTATAGGTCCCCTTGAAATATAAGTTAAATTAAATATTATAATAAATATAAATTTATATAATTATATAAATATACAATATTTATCATGGGGTTCGGGCCCGTCGATCCCCTTCCTCCACAATCCGGCTGACCCCTTCCCACGGATGGGCAGCCTGTGGAAGGGCTTGTTTTGCTCCGCCACATAGTATTCTACTAGAATGGAGTGTGGCGTCATCTGTTGACAAAAAAAAACCTGCTCAATGATTTTAAAAAAATTTCTGAACGAAAAGAAGTCAAAGATTATTATACTACGACATATTTTCTTATTTGTCATGATGGATAACATATATTGTATATTATTTACTAAATTTTTTGCTTAATAACTATCGTTAGAATTAGTATTCTATATTTTATGTGCGGCCCGAGACAATTTTTTTTCTTCAAATGTGGCCCAAGGAAACCAAAAGATTGGACACCACTGATTTACTGCCTTATTATAATCGTACTTTATAAATGATTGGTCTTAATTTATGGCAAATAGTGTGAGTAGGTAGCCCGACGGACGCTCGCCTCCATAAAAGTACGGAAGGGGGTAAAAAAAGAGAAAAAATATTCGGCATTTTTTTCCTGGACGGCCGAAATTTGTACCGGATAATCTAATATAAATGCGATAAATAGGAGTTTAACGCGGCCCACTTAAGGCCGTGACACACTGAACGCGAGCGAAGCGAAGCAAAGATGACAGAAAAATTTGCATCCTTCGCTTCGCGTAGCACTGCGCCGCAGCCTGTCTTAAGACATTGCAGTCGAGTTAGTTCTCGTGTTCCATGGATTTGCCGATAGAGTTCGTTTGCGGAGTATGGTTGATTTGTTATTAGAAAAATGTGATCGTATATTTTCGGTATTCTTTTAATATCGTGTCATATAGACATAGTCTTTTTTACTTCTCGTGTTCCATGGATTTGCCGATAGAGTTCGTTTGCGGAGTGTGGTTGATTTGTTATTAGAAAGATGTGATCGTATATTTTCGGTATTCTTTTAATATCGTGTCATATAGACATAGTCTTTTTTATACTTCTAAAAAAAATTCTATATCTGAAACCCAACCATACGGATGAACTTCCTCCATTTTCCGAGTATAGTAAGACCCCGTTTAACGCGGGGGATACGTTCCAGAAAAAGCGTTAAACCAGAGGGTCTATGCTGGTCTCAGTCTCTCTGCAGAGACGAAAAATAGTCTCTGTGAAAAGACAATCTTTCTACAGAGACAGTAGAGAGATTCAAATTCTATACCTGAAACCCAACCATACGGATGAACTTCCTCCATTTTCCAAGTATAGTAAGACCCGGTTTAACGCGGGGGATACGTTCCAGGAAAAGCGTTAAACCAGAGGGTCTATGCTGGTCTCAGTCTCTCCCACAGGCTCTCTCCGCAGAGACGAAAAATAGTCTCTGTGAAAAGACAATCTTTCTACAGAGACAGTAGAGAGATTATTATGTTTTAAGCGATGCTCCAGTATTCTCAGGAAACGTCATCATTTTCCCACCATACTTAAAAAACGCGTATACGTAACGTCAATCTCATTCCAACCAATGAAACTACTCGTTACATCGCATTTACCGAAGAAAGGCTTAAAAAACGCGTATACGTAACGTCAATCTCATTGCAACCAATGGAACTACTCGTTACATCGCATTTATCGAAGAAAAATGGCGGTTAAACAGACGTGATTATTTATATAATTACACCACGCAACAAATATCACCACGCGAAGAAACCGTAGATAAAAGATAGGCGCCCACAGAAACTTTGGCTTTATTTTCCACAATACCATAGTGGAAGGGAGGGAAGTTTTTACGGTTTTCCAGGTCAGGCACTGTCTTAGTGCCGATGCTCACCGGTTTTCGGCGACGGAAAGATCGCTTACCTATCGGTGCACTTCCATCCCCGGTAGGAAAATAGTGTATTACGCTCCGGGTCCGACAGTTGCCATCTTGGTAAAATGCCAAAAATATGGTAAGCATTACTACGTCTCGACAAAAACATAAACTAAACAACGATTGTTTTGGCCAATCTCTATCCCGTCTACCTACATTTCGGGTTAGGTTAGGGTATATAAGTTAAGTCGCTATATCTCACCAGGGATATACTGTATCTGACAGCGGCCACTTATAGAGTCCATCATTGGCTGTCCAATACCTATGATGGGGTCAACCGGATGGTTGAAGGATGGGGTTCAGGTTTAACGGGCCGGGCCGGGACCCCTCCTGAAAAAGTGGAGGTGTGGTGTCCGGATTTGAACCGGATCCTCCAGGGTAGTAAGCCACGGCTTTACCAGGCGGCCATCCGGCCGACTCCTACATTTCGGATAAAATATCCAAATATATACAGGGTGATTCGAAAAGGTGGTGCCAAAATTTACAGACTCGTAGAGGAACATAAACTAAACAACGATCGTTTTGGCCAATCTCTATCCCGTCTACCTACATTTCGGGTTAGGTTAGGGTATATAAGTTAAGTCGCTATATCTCACCAGGGATATAATGTATCTGACAGTGGCCACTTATAGAGTCCATCATAGGCTGTCCAACACCTATGATGGGGTCAACCGGATAGTTGAAGGATGGGGTTCAGGTTTAACGGGCCGGGCCGGAACCCCTCCTGAAAAAGTGGAGGTGTGGTATCCGGATTTGAACCGGATCCTCCAGGGTAGTAAGCCACGGCTTTACTAGGCGGCCATCCGGCCGACTCCTACATTTCGGATAAATCCAAATATATACAGGGTGATTCGAAAAGGTGGTGCCAAAATTTACAGACTCGTAGAGGATAAAATTCTGAGTTAAAAGTCTAGTCAGGTTTTTTGATTCGAAGCTTCGTTTAAAAGATGTAAGGCGTAAAAGTTTTGTGACGTCATTTCCGGTTCAGTCAAAAAGTATTTTGAAAATATGTTTATTTGCATTTTTAAAATCATCTATAAATTTTAACTACTTAAAAACTAATTGATTCGAAGCTTCGTTTAAAAGATATAAGGCGTGAAAGTTTTGTGACGTCATTTCCGGTTCAGTCAAAAAATATTTTTAAAATATGTTTATTTGCATTTTTAAAATCATCTATAAATTTTAACTACTTAAAAACTATCCTAAAATGTCTAGAGCGTGAAGAACATATTGTTTATGAAACGTAACTGTTTTACCAACGCAACATTTATTTTCTAACAGCAATTTAACTTTCGAAAATAAATGTTGTATTGGCAAAACAATTACATTTCGTTGAAATAACCAGTGGCTAATTTTAATAAAAAAATCTGTTCTCCATGCTCTAAATTTTTTAGGATAGTTTTTAAGTAGTTAAAATTTATTGATGATTTTAAAAATACAAATAAACAGGTGGCTAATTTTAATAAAAAAATCTGTTCTCCATGCTCTACATTTTTTAGGATAGTTTTTAAGTACAGATAGGCCTCGATTAGCGCGACTTCGAATAACACGAATTCGATTAGCGCGACTTAAAAAATTGATACCGTTATTCGGTTAGCGCAAAAATACAAATAAGCGTATTTTAAAAATAATTTTTGACTGAACCGGAAATGACGTCACAAAACTTTTACGTCTTATATCTTTTAATCGGAACCTCGAATCAAAAAACCTGACTAGACTTTTTACTCAGAATTTTATCCTCTACGAGTCTGTAAATTTTGGCACGACCTTACTGAATCATCCTGTATATATGAAACTATGACAGACGATGGCTGTGTCGAAAAATTTATATGAAACAGTTGACCTTATTTTCGTGGTAACTGCCAAGGCCAGTTTCATCCATGGCCGATTTTGGAGCCGGTACTCTAGAAAAATAACCATTACCAGCCGACTGGCTTTTCTTTCGAGTGGCGAGGAATAGCCAAAATGGCGCGCTTTCTCTCGGTAGTTGGATGGCTCTTTTCTCGTCTTCTGTAGTTCCCTCTGGCTTCTCTGTCGGTTTTCTGCCAACTGGCTGAGGGGCTTACTCCCGTATCGTCTTTCCGTTGGTCAGCCGTTACCCCATCTTCGGCGTAGTGTGGTCGCGTCGTTTGTCCCTCCACCTTCGCCGCTATCTGTTCCGCCTGTATATTCTGTTCTATCTGTTTCGCCGTCTTCCCGTGTTTTTTACGTAGTCGTTCTTCTCCCATTTGTCTCTTACAAACGGAAAAACTAAAAGATTAACCCGAAGCTCTATGGACGCGACTCGAAAGTTAAAAAGTTACATATTTGACGACAGCATCGAAAGTCAGTATTCAGTTTATGGGAGCGACGTATGACCAACTTTTGTGACGGTATTAACGCGCACGGAACAATTTCGACGAAAAAAGGTAATTCTATCAGTAAAAACGGTGCTTATTTTTACGTAATCGCGCCTCCGGTTTTTCAGTTTTCAGTTTCGAATAAACATTTCGATGCAATTTTCTTCATTTATCGACTCATGGCGCAGCCTTTCGAGAACGACTTAAAATTACAAATCTCCGCCATTTTAGAACGGTTAGAATCGATTGGAACGCGCGGAACACGGTGGTCCATCTAATCATGGTATATATTTTAGACAGGAGGATAATTTACAACATGTTAAAATCATGTGAATATCGTAATTTTATTCGAAGGTTACAGCTTCTATGTCAAAATGTCATTACTTAGTGGCCATCGACTGTAACGCGGCGAATAATTAGTGGACTGTATGGTGGGCCTAGCGATATAAACGAACTCGGACTTTCCCATAGACTCGATACCGACTTCCGACGCTGTGGTCGAGTATCGGCTACGGGTTTACCACGGTAATTATTAACCGGCCTAGGATTTTTCCGTTTCGTTATTCCAGTTAGTCGCTTCCTCTATTTATTTATTTCTCTTTTAAACGATACTTCCGTATGTGTGTCCGCCCGTTAATTATTTTTTTATCGATTCCACCTTTTAATGGCCGGTGGGTTAGTCGAAATAACAACAATAATACCCCAAAAATTATTATCGACGGAACCGATAGCCGTTGATTAGGCTTCCATCATCTTATTTGGGGAGCTGACAGAAAGCCGTCTACCTCATCGTACCGGGAGAAACGGACCGTTTAAAAAACAAAACAAAAACGCGGTAGAAATATATGGGAAAGAAAACAATGGAGTTAAATTAAGAAAGAAATCTTTATTGAAAACGGCAGAGAAATTTACAGGAAAATTGGAATGTTATGGGCGGAAGAAGAGAAGTTAACCGTAGCATCGAAATTCGTCTTTCACCTGCAACGAGAAACACGGATGAGCGAGAGAAACTGCTAAACTAGGAGGAGAAGGACGGACGCACTTACCATTCCGGAAACCACACATCCGAGATTTACTTCAGCAGGTAACCGGCGTAATAGGGAGAGTAGTAGCCTCCGTAGTAGCCGGCGTATGGATAGGCGCCGTAGTAGCCGCCGTAGAGGCCGTAGTAGGGCACGGCCATGGTGACGGCCAACAGGGCCAACAACAAGAAGATGATCTGCCGACACAAAACACTTAGACCAAGGATATAGGTAGAAGGAAGGAAAAAATAAATAAAAAACACTTACCAGAGCTTGCATGGTGGACGATCGAGGAACGAATTTGACGGTCGGTGGACCGGCCCGTCTTTTATAGGGAAGGAGAAAGGAGGATCCACCGAAGATGGCCTTCCGCATCATCTCGGCCTGGCACGCCACCAGGATTTCGGCTCGGCCCGTCCAATGGACACTCGAGGCCTTGATCGGACGGGTGTGGTCGACACTACCCATTGTCCGCTTCGAAATTAAGCGCTTCGTCGATCTATCTCCACCCAAACCTCCGACAAAAAACAATACCCGTCCCGAAATTCCAACTCTCCATTACTATTAAATATTAAATAAACTAATAACTGGCCGTGAGAACCGAAGGGGCGGTCGGAGAGGGGCCAATCGCCTCGGGCCCTTCTCCCATTCTAAACGGACCGCTTTGAAGGCGGCCATCGGTGACAAAAGCGGAAATAAACTGTTTTTCCCGGTCGACCGGGAAAACGGCTTACTTCCGCTTTCGGTGTCGATAGAACCGATTTCGGATGTGGCCAGCTAAGGTAAATCGTCTCGGGCCGTATCGACAGATAAAAGCATCCAAACGGACTTAGTGGCCTGCTTACGGTTAGCTGGGAGAATTATAAGAAATTCTGCCAATTCGTATCTTAAAAATTTCGTAACCATACATTCATTATTTTGACCTTTTTTTTGGCTCGGCCACCTCTTCCGGTCAATAAACTAAGCGAATAAGTTACGCGCTTTATCCGCCTCGCTTCTACTAATTCGATATCTCAAAAATAAAATCCGAAAGTAATTATAAAATAATCTGATTGAAAAGGAACATAAAATATCAAAAAAAAAAAAATCACAAAATAATACTTAAAACGGGCATATAAACCAAAATTAATACATAGATCATAAAATAATCTGATTGAAAATGAACGTAAAATATCAAAAAAATCACAAAATAATACTTAAAACGGGCATATAAACCAAAATTAATACATAGATCAATAAATCTACAAAAATCATTCATTTTATTGCAATTTTAAAGATTTCTATTACGGTAGAGCCGCCATTCTATGCCGTAGGCCGATTGGTGGTGACGTTTACGTAGCAAAGCCAAAACAGATATCTGGTTTTTACTCCATTCAGCCATTGGCCAGAGTAACAATTACGTCTAACGACGTCTATGATAAATAGGGGATATAGTGTAGTATGATCTTATATAGTTTATTAGAGGATACCAGTGAATAGCTAGCCCTCCATCATTCCCCAAACTCCCATCTTCATTCAACGGCCACCGACTATACA
The DNA here is from genome assembly GCA_000484575.1 of Olivierus martensii. Lineage (NCBI taxonomy): Eukaryota > Metazoa > Arthropoda > Arachnida > Scorpiones > Buthidae > Olivierus > Olivierus martensii. The sequence continues at coordinate 8,888 of AYEL01043832.1, forward strand.
GCTCTGTTAGAAAATTACGAAGCCAAAATAGAAGAATCCTAAACCTTTCCAACAGATGTGTCTGTTGGTCTAGATTCCTAGAATCAAGATAATCGAGTAACGTGTAAAAATAAGCGGTGGTGTAGGCTAAAAAATTGATATAGATCTACATAAGCTTGGGCACAAAAATTCCGTTTTTGAAATTTTCGTATGGAAACACGGGACCCGTTTAGCGGATAAACGAATAGATTGTATGTATGGAAAAGTTATTTTAATAAAAGCTGTTAATAATTGTAAACAAATACGATTATTTTTTCAATATTATTGAAATGCGATGTACTTTTTAATATAATTAAAATATTAAATAAAAAACAAGCTAATATTATTTATTTTCATTTTGTACGAGTTTTTCTGCAACATTTTATTTTATTTTTTCTTTATTAAAAATATTTTTTTAACTAAACATTTTTATTGAAATCTCCAGATTCTGGAGATATAGGATTTCGATTCTCTCCAAAACTACAATGAGAATTTTTGTAAACTTTGAAGATTTTTTTTATTATATGCTTTTCGCAAAGTCTTAAAATAATTTTTTGTCTCGTCTATTTTCCTCCATATATTGTACAAAACAATCTAGAGTATATTATATCTAATTTAAAACAAAATATAATTTCTATAATGTGTAAATACCCAACTTTTGCTTTTGTAATGTTGGGAGACTTTAATTTGAACAATATACATTGAGAAAATTGCATCCCTTCTTATAAACATATTACTAAGTTTGAATTAACTTTCTTAGAAGAAATTTATTTTTTCCTTCATCTTTATCAACTTATTTCCATACCAACTAGAATAGATAATTATCTTGATTTGGTTTTTGTTACAAATATATTAAGATCAAATATTTTTATTGATAATGTCTTTGATACGGAGTCTAATTATCATCGATCGCGATTCGCGTTATGTTTACCATTACCGTCTACTTTTTTTGAATCTGATCATATTTCTATACAGTTTTCTATTGACTTGGGTGTGTCTGAGTCTCCTTATAATGAATTAGAAACTTATGAGTATAATTGGAAAAAAGCTAAATGGTCAGATATAATAACTTTTCTTGAAGCTCAAAACTGGTCTTTTATATATTCTCAATCTAAGAATGTGGATGACATACAGAATAAGTATAATTTGGTTTATCAATACTTTTATAATGCTATTGAACTATATGTTCCATATAAAAAAATCTCCAATAGAGATAGACTTCCATGGATTACTACTAATATAATACACTTAAAAAGGTTACGGAATTCCTTTTATAAAAAATGGAAAAAAAACCAATTGACATCTGACTTAATTCAATATAAAAGATATGATAAATTATACATGTATCATTTAAAAAAATCTAAAATGAATTATATTGATTCGCTCTCGGTGGATAATTTATCCTCAAATAAGTTTTTTTGGAGAACTCTTCCGGCTTTTTCAAGGAAAAAATTAAGAAATAAAGATAGCCATCCATCGTTTAGTGTTCAGAAAGATATCCTCGCTGAGCTTTATTCCAAATTTTCTAAAAAAAATAATAATCAATGGAACACTACTAAAATTAATAATATGAACAATACAATCCATATTTATTTTACCAAAAATGATTTTCTTTTGGCATTGAAACATCTGAAGAATACCGCTGCTGGACCTGATATGATACCTCCAATTTTTTATAGAAAACTTCCTTTATATATTATTGATACACTTACTTTCTTATGTAGTTTAAATATTGTATATACCTTTTGCCCATTACAGTGGCAAACTTCTTTCCTGATTCCTATTTGTAAATCGAAAAAGGACCCTAATTTATCTTCTTCATATAGACCAATCGCAATATCTCGCGCTTTTCTCAAAATTTTTGAAAAAATGATGCTTAAAATTTTGTCTTTTAATATCAAGAATGTTCTATCTGTAAATCAACACTATGTAATTAATAACCGTTCCTGTATTACTAATCTGTTACATACAAAGCAGATAATTTTGAATAATATGGAAAATTTGAAAGACACCTATGTTATTTATCTAGATCTATCTTCTGCTTTTGATTTGTTAAATCATGACATTTTATATAATCGTCTAATAAGTATTTCATCTATAGATCTGTGTTTTTCTCAATGGATTTTGGTTTATCTATCTAATAGGTTTGCTCGTCTTAAATGTAAATCGACTTTATCTGATCCATTCCTTCAATGGATTTTGGTTGATCTATCTAATAGGTTTGCTCGACTTAAATGTAAATCGACTTTATCTTCCCGCTACAGCCAGGCGTTTTACAAGGTTCTCCCTTAAGCGCTTTATTGTTTATAATTTATATAGATCCATTACTTTACTTAACAAAATCTACTTTATTAGCATACGCTGATGATTCGAAGCTATTTAATTCTATTCACACAGAATTAGTTAATGACTTATACAAAGTTAAATCTTGGCATAATAATAATAAAATGATATTGAATAAGGATAAATCGAAATTTATATTTTTTTCTAACAGACATACTATTTCTAAAGACATTTTTATTGATAATGTCAAAATCTCAGAAGCTGAAACTGTTTGTGATGTTGAACACAGAAGCAAGTTGCAGCGAGCAACTCTTTGTTTTAGCGGTATCAGACAGCATCTGTCGTACTTTTATGACGTAGGACTTGTACTGTAGGTCCTCTTCCGCAATTCGATGCATTGTGGCCTCACTCACACCCAATGTTTTTGCCAACTGCCTGAGAGATTGCCCTGGGTCCTCTGAGATGAGCTCTTGAGCCCTTTGGACAACTTCCGGTGTCCTTGACGATCTCCCCCTGGAATGGCTCTTCCTTGCCGGGTTGGCAGAACCTTCTTCAGACTTCTCTGAAGCCGCATATCTAGCAGCAACATCATAAACTGTCGATCTTGGATAGTTAAAGAACCGAATTATTTCGGAAGGTGAACATCCAGCACGAAGGCTTTCGATTATCGCTGCTCTCCAATTATATTCTGCACTTGATCTTAACTGATCAGCTATTTTGTACTTATCCTCAAACACATCGTCTGTCTGGCTTACTAAAACATCAGCAGCATTATAGCGCTGATGTAAAATATGGCGGGAAATTCAATTTGAAATTTGTCCAGATTTAGCTGGTGCACCCTGTATATAATATTCATTTAATAATTAAATCTTCCTTTCCACTGTTCAGTTAAAATGAGAATGTTTTTTTCTGCATTTAAAGTTTGGGCACCATCATTTCTCTTTACAAAATCTGTAATTTAACCCACTACAAGACAATCCTTCTTTAACACACACACACACACACACACACACACACACACACACACACGCGCGCGCGCGCGCACTCACACACTATTTCCAGAGTTGCCACTGACCTGGAAAACCAGGAATTTCAGGAAAAGTCAGAGAAAACGAAAATTGGGTCAAAATCTCAGGGAAACTGCTGTTTTTTCCTAAATCCTGGAAAAATCGGGGAAATTTTTTTCTGAAGTTATGTTTCAAGTGATTTTTAGCACTAAAAATGACGATGTCTGGCGTTTTGTCGCTCCGTGAAACAGATTATTATGCGAAACTCTGTCTGCATTAGTTTTTTTGTCAAGGTCGAGCTTATAAAATCTGCAAGCATGTTGACTTAACATTCATGTAATCAGGCGATTTTTGGTAAAAAAAAATATATTTCACTTTTAAGCGATCAGACACAGCATCACATACTGCAGAAGTGTGTTATGATGCGGTAGCTTGTACTGACTTTAATTTTGTGCACTGACCTGGAAAACCAGGAATTTCAGGAAAAGTCAGAGAAAACGAAAATTGGGTCAAAATCTCAGGGAAACTGCTGTTTTTTCCTAAATCCTGGAAAAATCGGGGAAATTTTTTTCTGAAGTTATGTTTCAAGTGATTTTTAGCACTAAAAATGACGATGTCTGGCGTTTTGTCGCTCCGTGAAACAGATTATTATGCGAAACTCTGTCTGCATTAGTTTTTTCGTCAAGGTCGAGCTTATAAAATCTGCAAGCATGTTGACTTAACATTCATGTAATCAGGCGATTTTTGGTAAAAAAAAATATATTTCACTTTTAAGCGATCAGACACAGCATCACATACTGCAGAAGTGTGTTATGATGCGGTAGCTTGTACTGACTTTAATTTTGTGACTTTCACCTGCCGGATTTGATGGATGTTATATATTGTGTATTTTTGCTTCAAGTCTGTAGCACAGGAAGGATTTAAAGAGCGTACAGCTAACAAATTCGGTCAAATTTGTTTGATGTTCGGTATAAAATTCGCCTTGCTGTCCACATCTAAATGAATCAAATGTGTGTAGACATTCATTCAAGTTTGCTAATATTATGAGTACTTTAAATAAATTGATTCAGATAACTGGTGTGGTTAAAGATTATTTTTCTGCAAGTATGTTATGAAATGAAGATTTAATTTCCATGGTCACGCAGCATCTATTAATAATGACAAATCATATTAATAAATACATATGATTTGTCATTTATATATCAATATATATCCGTATGTACTATCAATAGTCATTTGATCAAACACTTTTGAACTTGCTTTGATATACTGCCTAGTGAGGGAACTTTTGTGAAGACGAATGAATCTGTTAGATGGCATTCTTTATGACGTTTACACTAAATGAACAAATTCATTCACTATTCCTCATTTGCTGTACTTTAAGATTAGCGAGTGTTAATAAGCTAACAACAAGAGAAGCCATAGACTTCGAATTGGTGAGAATCTAATTTATCTCTGAGTTAGGTGCGTCATGTTGATAATCCTAACATGAACCTGAAATAAGAGCCTATATCCAATATGTGGTTGTAAATAATAATTTAACTGAAAATCTTTTCTCAATTTTTTCATAATTAATCTCACTATTTAGACCAGAACTTAACATAGCTGTCAGTGTTAGATGTGTCATGTTGCAAACTAAAATGTTGCCGCCTAATGATTAATAATGCAAATCGAATATTCTGTTGTATTAAAGATTTATTTAAAAAAAAACTGTATTCCCATCGATATTTGATTGTCATCTTTTCATAATTCAATTAAAATATTATTTAGGTTCATGTTAGGGTTAGCTGCAGATTTGCCTAATTCAGATCCTTTGAGTTGGTTAATGTGTGAGGGTTGATCAGGTTTGTGATAGGCAGCAACGGGATTGATCGTTTAGAGATGAAATAAATTTTTACTCCTATGTTTCTGTGCCGAGAAGTGTATTTTATGAATACTGATAAATCTTATTTTTTATTCAGTTCAGTTAAAATAATTTTGTTTTCTATAGATAATAACAATTTTTTTAAAATATTAACTTAACTTATAACTGTTAACAAAACTGGCGGGAAACAATCTTGATTGACAGTAAATGTTCCCTGCATTTAAATACTAATTGATGTCATATTATTAATTTGCGGCTAGAAGTTGTAAACAAATTATCATGAGAGAGTAAAAGTGGAACCATTCACTAACACCGTTTGATCTAGTTTTGGTTAAAATGGTAAGAATTCTATTTTGACTGCTTTGCGTTTTCGAGTCTGACTTTACGGTTAGTGCGATTCATCTATGAATAAGAAGTCGCGTTATAGGTGCCTTAATGCCTGTTGCATTTTTGTGCTAGATAAAGTCAATGTTAATATGCATTTATGTGCATATTAACATCGACTTTAATATATAAGCACGGCGCCGCGAAAACGTGAAGCAGTCAAAACAGAATCCTACCATTAGGATATTTTAAAAGTACCTTTTCACGATCAATTTTACTTAAATGAACAGGAATTTTAAACAATTTTAGCAAATTTTTCCTTTTTTAAAAATAATTCTTAAGTAAATATTTGTAATATGTTGAGAAATAACAAGATACGAAAAAATATTGCAATCATGAAGTACGACGAAATAATTGTACTTTGAGATTCAATATTATATAAGTTCCGATTGTATAAATAATCTCTTCTATACCAGTCATTTTTTTTCTGTTTTAAGATAATTTAGCTGATTATGGATTTTTTTTAAAAAGACCACCTTCAATCTTGATTGGGTAGATAAAAAGATCAACCTTCAGTGATCTTTCTTCAGTGAACCGTGGCTACAAGCAGTTTTGAACGACCCTTATAGAGCTAAAAAAACATGAAAGTGAATATTTAAACATTTTTTTAAAATTGAAATAAATTAAAAACTGTCAATTTGTTATAACTTTTCATAGTTAATAAAAAGAACTACAAGTTCTCAATTATACATTGTTTTTATTGATGCTTTTTTAAATGAATTTGTGCACTTTTTAAATTAGCCCCAGCCAATCCAAATTGTTGTGTGGGCTGCCTGGAGACTTTTCAGTTTTTTGTAGCCCCACTCTAGATAAAACAATATTTGTATAATTTAATGTGTTATTTTTATGTTTTTTATTTACATAATTTTGATAAGGAGGTGTCAAATTACATAAAAGTTTCTTAAAAATCAGCACTAAACTGTAGAAAAGTTTTTTTCATTATAAAAATGACACTTGTCAATATATAAATCATCTCGTAGGCTCATAGAAGACTGCAACAGGCTGTAGGTTGAGCAGGCCTGTTTTAAATGACTAATGTTGAACTTGTCTCCTCACTTATTCTTTAGTTTTAATTATTTAGTGAATTAATATTTATCTATTATGTTAATGTGGAAAAAAACTGGAATTTTTTGTAAAATAACCTGGAAAACCTGGAAAAGTCAGGGAATTTAAGTATTCTGTTTGAGTGGCAACCTGTTATTCATAATTTAAAAATTAAGGAATAAAAATTAAATTAAAATTATAGTTTCTCTAAAAAGATAAAATCTGCAGGTGGCACTATAACTGAAGGACTGCCATTTAATGATCAGATGTAAGAGTATATCAGTAATCTGAATTTAATAAATATAATAATCTGTTAATAAAAATTCATTATTAAATATTTTAAATAATAATTAAAATTTAGGTGTGCCGCCAGATTTAAAAATATTAAAAAGTGTTCCTCAACAGAAATAAGGTTGAGAACCACTGGAATAGGGAGAAAAAATTTTGTGCCGACGAGATCGACAATGTTCTGCATAGTAAGCCATTTTTATGTGATATCATTAAATAACCAAGTTACTGATTAATAATTTCTAAAATTAACATATTAAGTAAAAAAAATAAAAAATATAATTGGTCAGAGATTGCATGGATAAACAGGTACTGTACAATCCCCTAATCAAAATAATTGAATATGTGTATCCTTAATAAAAATTCTTTATAAAACATTTCCATTTTAGCTAAAAAATACTTAGTTCATTGATTTTAAAGCCCTGTAAAAACAATTTCTGTTTTCTAATATTATATTCATTATTTATATTAAGAAATAAAAGATTTTTGTATATACATTAAACTTAAATTGTACTTTTACAAAAAATTTTAATTTATCAATAAGCTATACATTTTATAAAACAACTATATATGTAAACACGCTAATATACATATTGAAGTATACATTTCACAAGTCAGATTTCAAAAATCTATTACCAATTTATAGAATTTTTGGTACAGAATTTTTTATATGCATGGGCTAGAAAGGAAATTTTTTGTTAAGGATATGTATATAAATTATTAAATCATAATCTAGCTCAGCATTATTGAAGTCTTTATTGTACAATAAAGGAATAAAACAATTTATTTTTTAAATTCCAAATTAAGATAGAAGATTTCTTCTTCGTAGATCATATATGGCCATCAATTATGTAAATGTGTGTTTTTATTTATATATCATTATTAATGATCATAAATATTATTTCAGATTGAAGATTCTACTCTAAGCATACAAGAACAGCAGTCGTTGTATTATCTAGCAGGGAATATTGTAGCAAGAATCAAAATTTCCACTGTTATTTGTAAAAAATGTGAAGAAAGCATTCTTCTTAAAACTTCAGAAATTGATCATGAAATGGTCCTGTTGATACATTTAACACATTTAAAAAATAAAACTTGAAATTTGTTTTAAAATTGTCTGGGATATGTCAGTTTTTTCTATGTTAGTATAAAGGTAACAAACGTTTAACTGAAATAATGTAAATAAAGAAAATATGTAGAATATGTTAATGCTTTGTTAGAATAACCCCAAAAAAAAACAATATAGATAAAACAAAAAAAAAAAGAAAAAATATAATTAAATATATATTTAATTATTAAATGATTATATATATATACAGGGTGTGCCAGCTAAATCCGGACGAAATAAACAATTTAATTGAACAAAATTTTATTTAACAAAAAGAATAAAATTATCAAAATTATCATTTGAAAACAATAAAATTATCAAAATTATCATTTGCACATTAATTTGGGATCTTTAGATTAAAATTACTCTATGTAATTCTCTTCTGCCTCAATTACTGCCTCGATCCTCGACCGGAAACAATGACATGTGTAACGCCTGCTTGTCCAAGTTTGAAAACACTGCCTCAATAGCAGCCTGGAGGGATGCCACATTAGAATGTCTCGACCTATTAGAGACCCTTTCAACAACGCTCCATACATAATAGTCCAAAGGATTCAAATCTGGACTGTTAGGAGGCAGAATTCTTTAGACCAAAACATATCCATGTTGGGAATTTTTCACAGAAATAAACCAAATTCAATGTCTGAAAACACATCTGATTCTGAATTTTTAAATTTCTTTTTATTTGATTATTTTTTAATGTTTACTTTGCAAATATTGTTAGGAATTGTTCTGTTAAAATAACATACTATATTCCATTTAAAAATTATAAGATAATTAAGGATTATCCATATCTTAGTGGTTAATGATTGATTATATACACATTAAATGATAAATTTTTAATTTAATTTTAAGATTTAGTTTTTATTGAATGTTCAGAAATAAATACTGTATAATAATGTATTTGTTTCAATGTTAAGAAACATTTGCTTTACTTTCAGGTTCCAGAAGTTAAAATAATGAATTTATCTTCATTATTAAATGCATTGACTCCTGTTCCAAATATCACAGATGGAGAATGTGCTGTTGTTCTTTTTTATTCTCCTTGGTGTGTATTTTCAGCAAGAGCAGCACCTCATTTTAATGCTCTAGCTCGTGTTTTCCCACAGATTTCTTTTTATGCTATTGATGCTGTTCAGCATACAAAGTAAATTTCTTTATATATTATCTATAAAATTATTTTGTCAATTTTTATATACATCATTTTTTATAGTTTGCATATGCGATATGGTTTAATATCAGTTCCAACAATTCTTCTCTTTCAAAATGGACGAGCAGTTGCAAAATATAACGAATCACATTCCAGTTTAGAAAAGTTTGCAAATTTTGTGAATGAATTAACAGGTAATTTTTCTTTTAATTTGTGAATTAAATTTCATTTTAATTTTTATATTTACTGAATTTTATTAAATTTTTTTACCAAATTTAATTTAGGAATAATTCCTGAAGGGGCTTTAAATGTTACATCTGCAGATATGACAGGACCTGTTCCAGCAGCCTTACAAGAAAAAACTGATTATATATTAATTTTATCATGGGTATTTACAATAGCATGTTTATGTATATGGTTTCTTAAATCATCATTTTGCCATAGAATTGTAGAAAGTATTAAAAATACATGGCGAGAAGCAGAAGCACAACATGAACATGAAGAGTAATATGTATTATAATAGTAAGGCAGATGTGTAATATAAGTATTGAATTCTAAAGCCTTAATATTCTGAAATAAATATAAAAATTTTTTATTTAGATTTTTATATTGTTTTATTATATATAATAATCAAAAACATAAACTTTTAATTAAAATAAATCGTATTATTTAATCAACTATCAATATAATCACACTAATAGAAATGCTTATTTTTTTCACAAAATACATATTCTTTATAATAAATGATATTTAAAATTTTAATAGGATATCATTTTATTTGATTAAGTACAAAATATAAAGATAATTACATTATAATGATAACTACTACATTTATAATGATTACATTCATTGTTTATAGTTAATTTTAAAAAATCTATAATAAATATAATTTCTCTTTCTTTAACATTGTAAGTGCTCTAACACTGTTAAAAAATTTCATCCATAATTCTTGTAACATGCTAAATTGATTCATTTAACAAGATTTCAATTTCATATTTTATATAAATTCAAAAATTTTCTGGTGTGAATATAAAAATCAACAAAATAAAATTACAGTAAAGCAATCTTTCTGTAAATTCAATTAAAAAATAAACAACATAAATTCATCAGTTGAAAATAAATTTATATGTAAAATGGAACAATTCTGCTATCTAGTCATGCATATCTTCATATATTAGAATAACTTACTCGTGATTTAATAGCAGACTCTTTGTAACAGGGTGCAACTTTAAAATTTATTGAGGACTATACAATAGGTTATTATATTGTACTTAAAAAAATTTTTGTTTTATTTATGAAACTGATTAATATTGTATATGTAGCTAATATTTAATTTAAATGTAGTTTTATTCTATAACAAATCTGTAGAAATGGCTGACAGTGACTACTATTAAATAGCTAAAATATTCCATTTTATGAATAAACTTGCTTTCAACTGAGTTGTTTATTTTTAATTATAGTATATTTATAACTTCAATCAGTTTTCTCAATATTAATAATAAGTACAATGTAATAATGAAGAAAACAAACAGGAAATAATGAACACACTAATTCAAATCTCAAATTAATAATGTATAAACAGCACAATAACTGCACTCTATTAATAAAGTTTATAGAAAATTATGCAAAAACTCAAATTAAATTGCCAGCAACATTTTTTTTTAAATGACTTAAGATGACAGCCTTAATTTTAATTTCAATGCACTGTCATGATACTAAATTAATATTTTAAATAAAGCATAATTATTTTTGTGTTTTAGCAAATTTTTTTATATTAAATGCATGTTATTGAACTTAAGCATTATTATTTTTTATAAGAAATTTCTTAGTTCATTAGGATGAATTTAATAAAAAATTGTCAAATCAGTGAATGTAATTGACATTTTCCTGTTCATAATACATTTAATTTTTCTTGAACATAATCCCCTTTTATAGAAGAATAAAATTTTATTTAATAAAACAAGACTGGTTCTAATACTATAATATTGTTCTTGTAGGGACGATATGATTCTTTTTATTTAAGAATCAGTGATTTATAGATTGAAATTTAGCAGAAATATTTCAATTATAAAAAAATTGATAAAAGATAATGACTCATGAAAACACTTGAAATAAAAGAAATTCTGACTTTTTTTCTTGTCACTATAAATAATACATATTTAAGAAAATTTTAATAGAATCAGTTTCTTTTCTATTGATATATAATTTAGTTAATTTTGTAAAGTATGATTTTCTTTATACATTGCTTTAATATGTAAAATCTATAAAGTTTAAGAAATTTTTTTAAAAATTTTTGCTTTAAACATATAATTTTTCCATAAAAATTGTTTGTATGAACAAGACTTAAAAAGAAATATCAGCTTTCTTTAGCAAGTTATCTTATTTTTAATTATGCTAGTATCTTAGATATATTTTGCTTTTTATTCTTGTCTATGTTCAATTTATCCATCTTAAATTCTAATATTTTTAATTTCAAAAATTCATCACATCGTTTTGCATCAGGTAAGGAATCTGAATAATAAAGTAGCCTTTATTTAAATTTTTTACAATTGCAATCAGCATAAGTTGAAGAGAAATTAGATTTTCTTGTTGTAATAAGAAAATTAATTACTATATTTTAAATTGCTATTTGTTTGAATAAATAAATATTCAACAAATATAAATTGATTATTTCAGTTCATACTGCATTTCAATCCAGATTAAGTATATTTTAATAATTTCATTAGAGGATTCTAAATTTTTCAAAAGGAAATTTAAATGCTATTATATCAAATATTGAGATTAAAACTGAGTTGAAATTATCACAAAATATAATAATATAATAATTTTTTTAGATAATTTAGTTAAAATGCAATCAGGATAACTTTTTATGCATTACGAAATTTGAATTTTTTTAAAAAAGTACTGAAATAACAAAATATATAACAAATGCCAAAACCTTAGAATTGTGGCTTAGTAATTGCAGAATTTATAATTAGTACTCAAAATAAAGTGACAGATGGTCAGTTTGCTTTGAACTTCTTTATTAATGTAATTACAGTGGAATCTCCTTAATGCGACACATATGGTTCCGAGGCTTGTCGGATTATTGGATGTTCAATGAAAAAAATGGAATTACACAAACAAATATGCTCCGTTTATTAAAATTTTCTTGTCACTACTATTGCTGTTCAAATCTTTCACAAACCCCTCAATTTTATCCTGATTTTTTGTAATGTCATAAATGTGGCTCATCCAATACCATAAAACAAAGCCAAATCACTAAACTTTTCTTCCAAATCAAGTTTCTTAATTATTTCTGCCTTTTTGACCACAGTCAATGTCTTGTGTTTACGTTTTTCACTTTTTCCGATTTGTGACATTATGTAAAGATAAATAACACTGATACAGTAAAAACACTATTTTATAGAAATCAGTGTAATGAACATAAAAATTAGTGCACATATAAGCCTGAGAAATGAATGAATAGTGACTGACAATTTGTTTGTTAGTTTCTCTTTCTCGCATAACAAGTGAAAATTTCACATGGCGGCGAGACGGTTCACAGAGTGTCGGACTACAGTGACTCAACTGTATTATGATAGCAGAATGCTTTAGCAAACAATAAAATGTAGAATTACACAGTTAACATGTTATGACAGTGTTTCAAGATGGCAGCAATTATACCAAAAAAATTCTTGCTGTATAATTGGAACTTTTCATTCAGATCTGTGAAATAAGAATTTCTAATTCATTCAGTTGTGAAATATATTACAAAATATAGTATACAGAGTAATTTCAGTATAATCAAATCATAAGATCTAGAGCCTTGACTGGGAAAGCCTATTATCAAACACAGGGAGGAGAGGGAGGTTATCGCTAAACACAAAACTTGACACATGCCACTTAAAAGTTTTGTCACTTATACATTAAATAGTAAATATCACTGGAAATACTGGTTTAAAATAGATGTTTTACTTATAGGATTATTTGTAGTGAAATTTTTTTTCACAGTTTAGAAGTGATTGTGCATGTACAGATTAAAGATGAATTGCAGAAATTTGTCATCTGTTTCAAAGAAAATTATAAGTAATGTTTTGGATTACTTTGACAATGAAAAAAGTAAAAAAAAGTTAATTGTTGATATGGATAAAGTTGTAGAATGAACTTTAGCAGCAACTGGAATGTCTTTATCAACTGTCAAACAAATAAGAGCTGAAAAAAGAAAGAACATTGACAAAGAAAACCCTTTTATTTCACCCATAAAAACAAAGCGAATTTTAAATTCTAAAATTGTATTTGACAACTTCAATAAATTGCTGCCTTGAAGGATTGTACACAATTATTATATTGAAAGAAAAGAAGTGACCAAGTTGGTTAGTGAAATGAAAATGACTGCAGGATTTGATGGTAAAAGGGAATTTATGAGAAAGCAGCTTCACGAAATTGGCTTTCAATCCAAAAAATGCAAGTCTAATAGATGCATTCTTATAAACTAGAAATTGTTGCAGCATGACGCCATTATCTTTGAGAAATTTAATTATTTTCGCTTCTAATTTTTCTATCATATATTTGGACAAAACGTGTGTCCTTATAACTACTGTTGTTGGAAAATGTTGGCAAAGCAACAAAGAAAATGGGATTTTAGAAAACTGTAGTAAAGGAGCTATCTTTATTATAGTTCACGCAGGAAGAGAAAACAGATTCATTAAAAATGCTGGCTTTGTATTCAAATCTGGAACTTGCATAGGTGATTATCATGGAGCTATAAATTTTGAGAACATTCAAAAAGGGTTAAGAAATAATTTAATACCTAATTTTCCAGATAACTCCACTGTTGTCTTAGATCAGTGGTTCCCAAACTTTTTTGTCTCGTAGACCACTTGCCATGTTTTTCGGGTTTGGGTAGACCCCTACTTAGCTAATATTGAAATTTTGCAAATTCATCATCTTCAAATGTGTTTTTTTTCGTTGATATGGACCCCTTGCAGGTCATCGTCGACCCCTGGGGTCGATATAGACCACTTTGGGAAACACTGTCTTAGATAATGCTGCATATCACAACATTCAAGTAAATAAAAATCCAACTTCTTCAGCTAGAAAACAAATATTATTAATTGGTTAAAGCTAACATTACTTTATCCTGAAAACCTCCTAAAAGCAGAATTGTTTAGTTAAAAGAATAAACCCGAAAAGCAGTATATTATGGATAAATTACTCTCTGAAAATGGACATAATGTTCTTCTATTACCTCCTTATCATTCCAATTTAAATCCCATAGAATTAATTTGGAAGCAAGTTAAAGATATCTTAAAAGCAAAAAAATGTCTCTCTTTTAAGTGAAGCTGTGGTATTAAATCTCTGTCAAACAGCATTTGTAAGCATAGGAGAAAAAAGATGGAAGTCATGTTGTGAGTACGTTAAAAAAATTGAAAATGAATATTGGAAACAAGATGGTTTAATAGAGACTCAAATTGAAGATTTAGTAATTCAAACAGGAAATTCTGAAAATTTTGACAACTAGTGGAACGACAATGACACATCGAATGATGAAAATATAATAAAATTCTTGCAAGAAAAATAATATGCTTATATTTTATATAATAATATATGCATTTGTATGTTTTATATGATATATATGATTTATCTGCATTTGTATATATTAATTAATAATTCAATCTGTAAATAAATGTGAAATTTTATATAATTTCCATGGAAAAAATTCATTTAATTTATATATTTGTTTTTTAGACTCTAACATTATATTTATTATAATAATTCAGTATAAATACTAATTATTCTGTTGCATTTTAGAAGATACTATATTATGATACATTTAAAAAATATATTTTCTTTATTTAGAAATATTACAATTTTAATGATTAATATTTCAAAAATTACAAACACAAAATATAATTTATTGCATTTGAATTGAATATTATAAGATTTTTTTCATTCATATACAGTATTAAAAATTAACTCATTATATAGTAGACAGAATTTAAACACATTTTTGGATTAAATCCTGACATATCAAACTAATAAAGATAATTTATATATAATGAAACAGCAAAAATACATTCATATATATTTTATTTATAAATCTCAGATTGAAGTATTGCCAAACAAAAGTAAATAATAATAAAAAAAAAAAACTCAGAAATGACACACTTAACCCCATCTAGAGACTAGCACTCTACTCCTCTATTTTTGTTAATTGATCTTTCCAGTCAGGGTTCTATATCTTATGGTTTGACTTTTTTTTTATAACAGTTTTTACTTTTTTTTCCTTGTCAAAATAATCCGAAACATTACTTATAATTTTCTTCGAAACAAATTTCTACATTTCATCTTTAATCTGTACATACACAATCACTTCTAAAATGTGAAAAAAAAAAATTCACTACAAATAACCCTTTAAGAAAAACATCTTATTTTAAACCAGTATTTCAGTGATACTTGCTATTTAATGTATAAGTGATAAAATTTTTAAGTGGCATGTGCCGAGTTTAGTGTTTAGTGATAACCTCCTTCTCTCCATGTTTTTGATAATAGGCTTTCCCAGTCAGGGCTCTAGATCTTACGGTTTCACTATACTTTTGTAGACAAAATAGCAACAATATCTGAGTTACAAACAAAACTTGCATACAAATTAAATTTTTAATTCAAGGAACATGTGTAATCATAATTATTCCTGTAATATTTATCTTTTAGATGATATACATTAAAATAATCCTCCGTGGAAGCATCTAAAAATTTTAGACACGACAAATTTCAGTTGTTTTTAAATGTATCCTGTCAGGAAATTTTGATGGCCTGAATTAGAGATTAGATGCACATCTGCATGCAGGCATCAATTATCAATAGTTAAAAAATGGATAAAATTATCATTAAAAAATGATATACACGTGGTACAATTATGACTATATCAAACAAAAACCTATAGCTTGTAATTTTTTTGTGTTAAAGAATTAGATATCTGCAGAATTATATAAATATTATGCTTCCAATTATGACTATATTTGAGGAAATTTAGGTTTTGAATTTGCAAAATATTGCCATATATACTAGTTTTTTTGAAGCATCTTGATAAATAAGCACACATGCATGTGTTCCTGCTCATACTCACTCATAAATATTTTGTTTTGTTACTTAATAATAATTCTTAATCAAATTAAAGTAATTCATAATATTTCATACACATATTCTAAAATAATGGTATAATAGCTTATTAGATAATAATAATGGGAATTATTTGGGTAATTAAAAAATTTATTATAAAATCAAAATATTCATAGGGATATTAATTTTAAACATTTATTATTCTTTCTTTTTATTTTCACAGCATTTTACTGCGGTCCTTTCTCTACTGTATCAAGAAATCAAACCGCAAATTAGCTTATAAACATTCTTTACCAATATTTACTTCTTTTAATTCTTAAATTTATCCATTTACATTTAACAATTAAATGTAGAAAAATCTAGAAAATGTCCACATTAAATTCCCTTATTTAGATACTGACAGTTTTTAATGTCAGATTTTGTTTTAATATTATTCTAATAGCATGTAAATATTTGCTTATTTTACTAATTATATATATATAGAAGATTTAATTAAACAATTATGAAAATCTGTCAGGTATGTTTCTCTCTATATTTAAAATAACTATTTCTGGATTTTAATTAATTCAACTAGTTTAAAGATTATAGATAAAAACTTTTAAGATTCTTCGTATTTTGCTTTGTTAATTCATTAAAAATAACACAAGTGTATAAGCAGAAAAGTTGAAAATAAAATTGTTTAATTTCTAAAATATTTTTTTGCTATTAAGCCCTTCTCTTGCTAATTATAATGGAACAAAAATACTTATAGAAAGAATATATGCAAAATTTCATTTTGAACATTTAATAGTTTTACAGCATTTTATTTTGTACAAGTAACTTAATTCTGTAGACAGACATATGATATTTTTCATTATGTTTACATTCATATAAGAAATTATGCTTCTGTTTCTTGACAAATATTTTGAAAATTCTTCTATAGGTTCTGGTCATTGTATGGTTATATATTTATGAGAAAGAAAAGTTTAATTTCTTACACAAATGCAAATATAATGGAGCATATCTTACATTTGTCTACAGAATAAATTTATCTATGCAAAGTAAAAAATTGTTAAGGTTTGAAACAAAATTTTGTCTGCATTTTGTATTTTTGTTACATTAAACTGCCCTCAGTTTGCTAATTATAATTATCAAAAATGTTTTTGATTTAAATTGTAAGGATTCTAAGAAAAAGTGGGGCGAATTAAATTCAGAAAAGCAAAGAATTACCAATTTAAACTGTTACCTTGGAAAGATGCATCCGAAGCAGCTTGAATCGTCGTGGCAAATGGCCGAAGTATGACATCACGCCCACGTGTTTGGGAGGAGGACGTTGAGAAAATGATCGAAATTATTTTATTGTGGAATAATAATTTATATTTATTTAATTATTCTTATTATGAAAAATAATCAAAGAAGGAAGAATCACCAGTTATTGTTTCAGTATTTTTATTTTCTACATGTTGCATATGCAAATTAATTACAATATAAATAGTGGCCAGAAGACTGAGCTGGTGTGGTCTTCTCCAGCATCTCAATGTATTGTGGTTATACTGCTTGGTAGTTCCTGTCCCGTGCTGTCCTCATGGAATATCTGTTTGTCCAGCGTCCAAGTAACACCATCCTTGATATTATTAACTTCATTTGTTGTGGACTGTTGTACTGGTGTTTTGTGTTGAAGAGATTGACGGCGACAGGAGAAAGTCAATTATTAAGTATCAACAAGCAGAAAGGTTTTTAAAGATTATTTTCGAGAAGACCAGTTGTCATTTTAAATTGCTACTAATAATACATTGTAAGTTCTTCTTTGATTGTTTAACAATAAAAATAGTTACGTTTATTCATGGAGCACTTTGGTTTTGGATTCTCTCATTTAACCTAATGGTTCGAAACGCACGACATTAATATTAACATCAAGTTAAGTGCAGAGCCAAAGGCAGTTGGGGCGCGGGTCCCGATCCTGGGTCACGTTCGGGCGGAAAACCCGTTTGTGACAAAAATGAAATAGTTTTTCAACTATTCTGCTCATTGGCTTATGTTATTTTAATAGATTATCAAGTTTAAAAAATAATTATATTTTTGTAAAATAGTATTTTTCATATTTTAAGATACAGGTCAATCCTGGTTTACAAGACACTGATTTTATGAGCAAATATAATTTGTACCAAAAATTCAATTTTATGATCTTTACCTGCTTTTACAAGAAATTTATAAGTGATTATTTTAAAAGTAGATTAAAGCATGCTTTTTAATATGGAGGAATATAACCAGTACCAATATCATCTATTTTATTTTATGCTACTTGGTCTCTATATATTGATTTCAAATGAAAAATAGATTTAATTCTGGATCCTTATGATTGAAACAGAAAGCATTGAATATGCTTTGTTCTTGTAACAGAAAGAATATTCAACACTCCTTTTTATGAGTTCTCTGTTTTTGTTACATTATAATTAACAACTGAGAATCTCTCTGTTCTGTTTTTGGCCAATACAATAAATCTTGTGATAGGATTGATCATAAAATAATGGAGAGTTCATAGATTCAGAGCCAAATCCAATCAGAAAAATCTGATATGTGGATGAAATTGAATCTGGATCCTCTTAGGTTGTAAACTAATATTTTATAATGCATCTATCCAGAAGATAAATTGCTATGATTAGTTTTTATGAATGTTCCAAAATAGCATTTTCATTGTATTCAAATTCTTTTATGTTTTCTTTGTTTTTTGAAGAAATATGTAATACTTTATTATGTCATTTGTTTTCGATTAATATTTGTTTGAATTATTGTAGTAATGTTTTTTGCAAAGAATATTTTATGAAATTGCTAAACCCATACAAGTATTGACTTTTGGAAAATTTTCAAATTTTTAGTTTCTAATCAGATTAGTTAATTGCACTGTTGTTACATTCCTGTAACTTCAGATCATTTTTCAATCAGCAGTTATTAACTGGCAAGGCATTCCAGTATCCACTATGACTTATCCATAGTTCAAGAGAAACTGGAGTTCAACTAGAATAGTGGTCTCCAAACTTTTTTGACTGCTTACCCCTAAGACAGAAAAAATAAATGGCACGTACCCCCAACTGATTGAGCAGATATCTATTGTAATTAGTGTTTTAAGAGGAAATAATCCTTATTGTAATATCCAAAAAAGCAATATTGCACATTATTTTTATTATAAACTAGAATTCATATTTATTTTTCTTATTAAATTTATGAGAAAAATGAGCTGGCATTTGTTTAATAATTTCTGAAAATGCTGGTTTGATGTTTGACATTGCGATACGAAGGTCTGGTTCCAAGTTTAATTTATTTCAATATTTAGTTGGTAATCTAGCAGCTTGTAGACTTTACAAACAATATATAAAAAATGTTTGTCTACAAATAATATATAAAAATTGTTTTCATACATACCCCACTTTGGAGACCACTAAACTAAAAGATTGAAAGATTGATTCAATAGTCTGTGTCTGTTCTCACCTGAAAAAATCTGAAAGTGTGGGAACTAAAATTAAACCTGGATCCTCCAAGGTGATAAGTGGACTGTTTTACTTTATGGCCATCTTTGAATGAAAGGGATTAATAGGCCAGACCCAGCTTTTTTTAAATGCATATGTAGATATAGGACCTGGAATTGAATCTGGATATTCCAACTAATAAACAACAAACATGTTTTTCTGTATTAATGGAAGTTTTTATAACATTTAATTCTGGCAAATGGTTTTTTCATTAGACTCTAAAACTGTGTTTTGTAAGTTGTTTTATAATATTTAATCTAATTATAGAAGTTATTTTGTCATTTATATAATCAAATAGTATTTGAACATATTTCAATGAAAAATGGTTGCCATTTTTTGGTTCAGAAATGCAATACTTTAATACATATAATTTTTTTAATGGAAAGTGCAGTTTAGATCTCAATTTACAAGAATTCGATTAGCAAGCATTTTTCAGGAATGTTTTAATCTTGTAAACTAAGATTAAAATATATATTTACAATGTTGTATTATCTCAAATATAATAAATATATCTTTATTATATAATCTAATAACATTCCAAATGGAACAGTTTTTAAAACTTTAATAGAAATTATAAGTTAATTTTAATATCTATGAAGAAAAATTAACTTTATTTTGTTATATGATTCTAATAATTACATCATTGCTACAGTACTCAGAAAAAAATTAATCTCTGATAATAGCATTAATAAAATGTCAATGAATGTACTTTCAGATTAATAAATATAATCCATCATTTATCAAATTTAGCCACTGTTAGGTAGTCTTGCTTTATGAATGATCTAAATCCGGAATCAGCAAACTACGACCCACGGGCCAAGTCTGGCCTGCCACCTCTTTTTGTATAGCCTGTGAACTAAGAATAGATTTTACAATTTCAAAGTATCCACTATAACAGCTGACAGCCAAATTGCAGAGTTTCGAGAAAGACTGCGTGTGGTGCTCCTGTGGCTTCTCATTCACATGCTCTTGGTGGTCTCTGCTGTTACTCCTTGCAGTTGCAGTTACAATTACAATTAGACAGAGTTTATAATATCACGTTTATTGCAATTATCTTGCTTGTTATTTAAGTAGTCCTATCTACAGAAATAGTGTGCGCCCCTTGGCCGATGAAAACTAAAATATTTACTACTTGGCCCTTTACAAAAAAGTTTTCCGATCCTGATCTAAATCTTATTGAAAGATTCTATTCTCATCTTTAAAAATGATATTGTTTAACTGTGCCCCTTGGCCATGAAAACTAAAATATTTACTATTTGGCCCTTTACAAAAAAGTTTTCCGACCCTGATCTAAATCTTATTGAAAGATTCTATTCTCATCTTTAAAAATGATATTGTTTAACTATTTAATTACATTCTCCAATATATTAGCCATCTAATTTTTGTGTTTTGATTCAGATTTATATTTGTTCACAGAAATGCTGATCTGATTCTTGAGCAAAAATAATAGTCAAATGATGAAATAAATAGGCTAGACTGCTCATTTAGAAACTTCTTAAAGATTTCAAGCTTGTATCTGTCATTTTAATAATTGTTATAATCCTCAACTATAAAAAAAAAAAAATTTTTTTGTCCATGAACAAAATGAATTGACTTTTTTTGATAGGTACTGTTGAAAATATTTGAATCTCTTGACTCTGTTTATTAAAAACTAAAAAGCATTAAAAATATTTTTTGTCCATGAACAAAATGAATTGACTTTTTTTGATATGTACTGTTGAAAATATTTGAATCTCTTGACTCTGTTTATTAAAAACTAAAAAGCATTAAAAATCAAATTATATATACAGTGGTGATCGGTTAACGAACAAATCGGATAATAAACATTTTTTCGAAAGATTTTTATGTTTGGTTAATGAATACTTCACAGAACAAACTGTGTGATCCGTGGACTGATGGAATGACAGGTCAGCCAGATTGCTACGTGGTAAAGCTATGGCTTACCATTATGGATGATCCAGGGTCCCATTCCTCCAATCTTTCGGGAGGGATCTGGGCCTGGCCCGTTGAAACCCATTGTTCGATCTTCCGGTTCACCCCATCATGGGTATTGATCAGCATGTGATGGCGGCTCTATAAGTGGCCACTGCCAGATAAAAATATTCCATGAGGATATTTCTGGCTTAACGAACCTAACGGAATGACAGGCTTAGGCCTTGCGCGTTCGTAACTTAACTAACCCAACGGAATGACAGGCTTAGGCCTTGCATGTTCCTGGACTTATCGGTAAGGATGAAAGAACAGTAATTTTTTTCTGATTAAAATGAACTCAGAGACAACGTAAAACAGATCAAAGATTTATTAAAGAAGGTGTAAGAGAGATATTTTACAATTTTTTGAACTTAGAATGGCACCCATACCGGGTTGAGGTCAATAGCCTTGGGGATCTCTACCATGACAATGCTTTTAATTACTTCAGAAAAATCCTGAATGTGAGAGAAAAGCAATCAATATTGGACAGAATCTTTATCGGAAAATAAACATATAGATGGAAATGCAAGACTATATATGTATATATTATTGTTATTACATATAAATAAACGTAGTAAGAAATTATATAATTTTTTGTTTTTTTGGGTCTCTGGAACGAATTAATCAAATTCCCATAAAAACCTATGGTAAATCGATGATCAGTTAACGAACATTGTCTTGGAACAGATTATGTTCGTTAACCGATCATCCACTGTATATTGAAAATCATTAATCACTGTTCTGTATATATATAATTTTCATATATGTAAAAACACAGTATATCAAAAAATTTTTCTGATCAATTTTGAAATATAACTATAAACAATATAAATAATTTTTATTATTATCCAAATTAAACTGCTAAAAACTTCATACAATGATTAACCAAACTACGCACACTTTGCAGTATAGTTTTCTATTGAACTTTTATTAGACCACATACGAACGTTTTTGATGCATATCGCATCCTCATCAGGTATACAACACTTTAATTCAATTGCATCTAGAGGCTTTTACAACCAGAAAAATTCTAGAACAAGTATAACAGAAATATTCTATTTTTCTAAATTCTAATTTCGGAATTACTAATTTAAAATTTAAACATTTAAATCTCTCATTCATAGCATTACGTAATTCGTTAACTATTACTTAAAATATTTTACGTATATATATAAACAATTTAAAAGCAAAAGACAAAAAATATTATAAACATTTAAAGTCCGAACTTATATACATGTTATTTCACTAAAAGTTCTGTTTTTCTTTCTTTTTTTCTAGCAAGTATCTCCAAGCTTCAGGAGGCTCCCAGCTCAATCGGTCATTAATTAATTTTTCATTTTTTATCGTCTTTTTTAGAATTTCTACCAATTCTACTATCCTTGATTCTGCACTATTCACTATTGGTTTAATTTGTTTTACATTATTCCAATCTATACTAATGTCTTTATTGTAAGCTTCAACAGCTAACGATATTGTTAGTTTCGCATTTTCAATGTCTCTTCTATGCTCGACCATTCGTTTTGCGATAGTTCTACTAGTTACTCTTGTGTAACCAGAATTTTCTTTCGTTTGTGTATCTGTTAAAGGTATTTTGTAGACCCCTTTTCTTTCATCTTGCTTGAGTGGGTCTTTTTCATTATGCAATAAGTCATATATTGTCAAGTTTCTCTTTGGTGCTAACTTTATTTTATTCCTCTTCTCTATTTTCTTCATTACATTTAGATGTTTCAGATGGTATGGCACTGACACATATCTCTGGTTCTCTTTTTTCGGTTCCTTTTTATTTTTCTTATTGTTTTTGACTTGCTAATAAATCTGCAATAAAAAAGATTTATTATATCCGTGTTGCTTACCTATTTTTAATATATAGTCATCTCCTTTTCTAGGATTTCTGTAGTACTACAATAATTCAGTGCTCTTTTGAATAAATTCCTTAATGCAGCTTTTTTATAGTTCATCGGGTCGTTCGACCAGGTTGGAATTAATATTGGCTTATATGTTGGTTTAAGGTACACGCTTATATTTAATTTTACCCCTTGTTTGTCTAATTGCAGGTCTAGAAAATGTATACTAGCTTCATCCATTTGATCCTTCAGCAGTTTTAGGCCGTATTCCTCCATCGTAAATTCTTTTTAAATAATTTTTGCATTCAGATACAGTAATCCCTCATTTAACATGATTAATTGGTTCTATAGAAACTTCATTTATACAAGACTCATATTACGAAAAAGCGGGTTAGGTTCTGAAGGCTTTTTTTGTTTTTAATTACAAAAACAAAATAAAATATACAATAAGAAAATTTTTTGTTTAAATAATGATAATTCATGTAACTTGAGAAAACATAAACTCAATGTGAAATTAGTTCAGTGGATTAAAGCACTAATGCAGTTGGAAATTAATAAAATAATCCTTTAGTACTATTCAAAACAGTAAAAATGTTTTCAGTATCTTGGATACCCTCCTCAGTAAACTCAATGTGAAATTAGTTCAGTGGATTAAAGCACTAATAGCAGTTGGAAATTAATAAAATAGTCCTTTAGTACTATTCAAAACAGTAAAAATGTTTTCAGTATCTTGGATACCCTCCTCAGTTACATAGAATACTTTATAGAACACAAATCGAATAATATAAAATTTTTAAAAAAATTACATCAGCATAGAATACATATTTTAAGGTTACAAAATATTTAAACATTAATTAGAATTAATAATCAGACACATATTCTAATACGTACAAAATTAATCTGGTAGAAAAATACAAGTGAGAGAATCATACTATCACTCAATTACATTCTTCGCGGTTAGGGGCCATGTTTCTTCACTGCGTATTTACAGGCGCTGCTTATTTCATCCACTTGTTTAATATTGATCACATTTTCTTTATTGCACAATTTCAAAATCTCAATTTTTCTGTCATTGCCAAGTTCATCTTGTTTTGTACAGTTTTAATAATTTTTGCCTCTTGCCATACCACGTCAATATCTTTTTGATAAACCCTTTGGGCCAAGGCAGTGGCTAAGTTACCCTTGGATATGTTCTCCTTATGTTCATTCAATCTTTCTTTAAAGTTTCTTGCAGTAGCATTTATATATATCTTGTTTCTATTATCTTCTACATTACATACAGGATTTTATATACTCCAGACTTATATTCTTCATCATATTTCAATTTTTCGTTCCTAAGAATATTAAAAACCGTGGGTGCTCTTTTGTATGCACATCTTTTGTTGCTATTTTTAAATACTCTTTTACAGTTTTGACTGCTATTAGTGCTTTAATCCACTGAACTAATTTGTGATATGATTAAGCAGTTTTAAAAGTTTGTTTATAGTTCTTAATGTGAAATTATAAAAATTAAAAATTGTACTTGCATATTTCATTACATGTAACCCATTAATTTACTACAGGTGGAATAGAAAGCATTTTTAATACTCATAACTCTCTTTGAGAATAAAATTTGTAAAATTTGCGTTATTTATTGAAACCGCATTGTGTCAGTACTGCATTAAATGAGGGATTACTGTATTTGAAACCAATCTACAGAAAGAAAAATCATAATATAGTAGGTCTCCTATTTATAGGGTTAATTTATTCTGAAAATTTCATAAATTGAGAACTGCACAAGTCTAACAATACATAAAACTCCATACATATAAATACACATATTGATAACTAGACTGGCTAGATAAAATTTTTGAACATATGAAAATTTTAGGTCATAACTTATATTTTTGCAAAAATTAAGTAATTTTATGAACTTTTTATTCATGTTTTATAAAAGTTCAACACAGAAGCTTAGGCATCCATATATATCAAAAACCATGTAACTCAAAGTTGCATAAGTAGGAAGCCTAGCTATATAATGCAGTATACTATCTTAGATTAAAACAAAACAAATAATTTAATAATTTTTTAAGTTTTAAGATTTTATGATATGAATAATTATCTAAAAGATAAACTATCTTATTAAAATATTTTCAATTTTAGTTATTCAAGTCTTCAAATATCAAGTAGAGCAAGTTCCCAACCCCCATCAGCACTCAGTAGTCCTCAACAGAGGGGACGAGCAACAAGTACATTTAGTACAACATTAGGACTTGCAAGACTTTTAAATGAACGAGGAATTCATGCAATGGTGCCTACAGCAGTAATGAATGGACAAAAAGTAAGATGAGAGTATTTAATTTTCAAGACTATTTTTTTAAAATTCAAATAAAATTGTGAAGAAGTTAACTCTGACATATCCTGTTATTATTTTATTATGCTCCTTTATTATTTATAGTTATTTTCATTATTATTTAACGTATTATATTTTAGTTTTAGTTAACTCACTTTCCACATTCTCCATCTCAGTAGTTAGCAATCACATGTTACGGAATGGAAATCCATTTACTGAATGAGCTTTCTCGGTTCTTGACGTCATCTAAATAAGTTTACCACTGATCCGACATGAGAATATAAGAATGATCTCTTATCGATGTTTTGTTCAGTACATAATTAATTTGTAAAGAGGATGACATGAATTGATTACTCTATAAATTAATAAATTTAAAGTTGTTGCACGACTTTATGTAAATGAAGCCAGTCAGGACTGTAAGTCATTTAGTATAAAAACGTACGCATACAATGACACAGCGAGGTGTTTGTATTGAAGTAGAGCTGAATAGTGACAGTTGAATTTCTTGTAAAGATCTACAATGGCTTAAAGTTTGTTATCGGTGATGGAGTATTAGAAGTAATTAGTATTTAAGATTGTGTTGACTGTGAATATTTTAATTTTTTGATATTTGAATTTGATTAAATAAGTTCTGTTGATAATTTGATTGGTGCTTTATTATTACTTAAATAAAGCTTTGTTTACACTTTTGTAAGTATTTTTGAGTCCAATACATTTATATTTTATTATTTAAACTTTGTCTTGAGAGTTTATTCAATTTATTAGTATAAGTTTCTTACTTCATTTTTGTCATTCAAATTTAACACTTATTCGATATTTCTAGTTGTAAGCTTTTTCCGGTTTTTGTCGTATAGATGTTAATTCTTGATAGATTGACGTTAATTCTTGATTTTTTTATAGAAGAACTCTCTCAGATTATAGATCTGTCTGTCGTGTAAATGTGGGATGTCAATAAGGCCACGTCCTCCTTCCTTGCGTGGGAGAGTAGTTCATTCTATGGCAGATTTCGGGTGATGGTACTGGTATTTTGTAAGTGTTGTTC
>AYEL01043833.1:0-27484 GCA_000484575.1 Olivierus martensii
TTTTTTTTTTTTTTTTTTTTAGTTTTCTGAAAATCTTTCTAATAGATTTCGTGAGTTTTGCGGATGTGTTGGGTGAGTCTATTGAGTTCTATTCTGATTTCGTTTATTTGTTTTTTGAGTCGTTTTTGCCAGGCAAGTTTTAAGTGGTGTTTGTGCCCATCTTATTTGGAAGTGTTTTAAGATCTAGTTTGTAGTGACAGCAGCAGCAGCATAAATAAGTGTGTGTATTTCCATGAGTGTTGTTTCTGCACTAATAAGTTTTGGTAGAATGTGTGTGTTCATATAGTGTAGTGTATTGTTCGACTGTTGTGAGTTGTGAAGTTTAGGGATGTATGGACGTTGCGTGGGATCTGTAACTGTGAATTTGGTTAATGTTCCTGGAGTGTGTCAGTGAGTTTATTTATTAGATCTGCATTAGTGTTGTTGATGGGCTCCGTGTTGTCATCAATGTATATTATTTCTGGTGTCTGTTCCACTTTGTGTTCTATTTGTGTGTGTGAATTGGTTTCATGTTGTGATATTTGTTGTGCTACCCGAGTTTTAATGCTTTCTAATGTACTGTATAGTATGAGGTTTCTGTGGATGATGGTTGTTCTTTGATCTGCTGTGCGTTGTTCTGTAACTGTGATGTTTGAGTATCTGCTTGTGAATTTGTCATAGTTCCCTTCTGTATCCTGTAATGTCGGTTTCTAATTTTGTGATTGTGTAGTATGTACGCAAGATGAATTTGTTCATGTCAGTTGTCCATTTCATGTGTTGGCGTGGTTTTCCAGCCTTGGTGGCCTCTGGCTGAGTTTCCTGGAAAACACTTTGGATGGTGGGGCTCTGATGTGGTGACCCGTTTCTTACTGTGAGTATTTGTATTGTAGTAGCCTGACTTCGGTTGGTGCTGCTTTCACCACCTGTGGCCAAGGGAGACTGTAGTAAATTTTCCGAATGTGAGCTTCTGCCTAACTCACAGATACAGACCTTGTTGACCAGGATGATGTCTGAGCTGGTGTGCTTTCATTTTCTGCTTTGTATCATTGCATACTAGAAAAACACCACCGAGGTGGGGACACCTGCTAGCATTTAGTTGAGCATAGTGGAACAGCCTTCTAGCCCAGATGACCCTACAAGAAATAAAATTTCTGACTGGCCTATTCTGCCCACATATATCCCTCTGCCACTTTGAGACAGCTTAGCAGAATTCAATAGGGTTTATTATTATTATTATTATAAAAGTACATATTTGTAAAGGAAACATTATATAACTCAAAAATTATTTTTTAAACTTAAAATAGGTAATAATATATAATCTATGCATTATTTTAACATATAATGAGTAATGGAAATTCTATACCATTGATAATTTTTGCATCAGGGAAAATTTGATCACATTAACTTCTTTAAACAAAGAAATTGTTTTTAATAAAGATCAATTACCATTTAAAATATCATTTTATAATATATAGAAATACAAATAGTATAACACAAAAATTTCATTGTAAATCTACATATTTAGCATATCGGAACTATGAACAAGATAGTGGCTAACTTCCAATACAGAACATTAATTTTTATTTTAGAAGTTGAAATATGAAGCTATTTTTATTTTTTATACTGTTAATAATTTGTATAAATTTTGCCTTTTAATTGGGTTTTTATTATGAAATTTGAATAATTTCCATGTCCATAGTCCCTTTGAATATGATGATTAAAAAAAAAGTAAAAAGAAAATTACTCAAATAAATGAATAGCTTATTAGAATTGAAGAAATACTGTGTTTGTTAATTTTGCTGAACTTCTTAACAAATATAGTCGAGCCCCGATTTAACGAACCCGGAATTAACAAATTTCACGATTCAACGAATTATTTTCGTGGTCCTGACATGAATTGATTAAATTTCCCAGATTTAACGAACGGTCAATGGAATGCTTTTTAGAAAAAGAATCGCATATTGGGGAAAAATGTGCCAAATCACTTCCAAGAAAACTACTGTACGTATTCATTTAGACATGAATCAGTATAAGTTTAGAACCTGGGGCAGTATTCTGGTCACTGTATCTCTCAGAAACGAAAGACATTTCTGAGAAGCTCTAGACAAACTTCATACAGAAATCTTGAAAATTAAAAGAACTTCTTGTAAACAGGCAACGATGGATAAATTTTTTAACAAAAATTAAAATGCTGTGCTATACTAATGTAAAATGCATTTGTATCTAATACAGTATAACATACTGTACATTATTAAATATGATTCACTAACTTGCGTTGTTTCTTAAGCATAATAACATTTATTTTTGATTATCCGGATTTAACAAATACCTCGATTTACCAGATATAAATCTCAACCCCACACGATTCGTTGAATCGGGGCTCGACTATAATTGCATCATTAAAATATCTTTATGTAAATGATGCAGTTATTTGCTTGGATATTTTTTAAAATTTAAATTATAAAATACCAGATATAAATCTCAACCCCGCACGATTCGTTGAATCGGGGCTCGACTATAATTGCATCATTAAAATAACTTTATGTAAATGATGCAGTTATTTGCTTGGATATTTTTTAAAATTTAAATTATAAAATAGCTATTCTTTTATCAATGTTTTATATTGATATATTATTCTATTTTGGTTATAATTAACAAAAATACTGTTTGCTATATTTATTTAATTCTAACACACTATTGATTTATTGATTATGTAATTTTCCCTATTCCATGCTTCCTTTCAGTCAAAACAATATGTTGCCATAACATTGTGTAGGTGCAATCATTATAATCATCCAGTCTGGGAGTTTTCATTTAGAATTTTTGTTTAAAAAAAATAAGTTTTTAACTTATAAAATTTGAGTTATATAAAAACACTTCTGTCACCAATTATTTGCATAAGTCAGGGAATTGCTATATAGATAAAAGTTCCAAAAAAATGAAAAACAACCAGATCTCTGGCAGCATAGCTTTTATAGTAGCTTGATATTTGCATATTGCTAATAGCATACAATGTTTTAAACATTGTTTACATATTCAGCATGCTTTAAATACTTCTACGGCATTTTCAGATTTCATATTTAAATATTAACAAATAAAAAGAAAACATTTATAACTTTTGTCATCCAGTGTGTTTTGTTTAGTAATAGGCTATGTATATATATCCAATGAATAATGTTAAATCTTATAATAATTCAAATCATGCAAATTCTTTTGGAATGTAACTGCTTTGTAAATTGGGGAATTTTTGTATTTCTTTATTAATCTAAATATTATTCTTTAATGATTAAATTTAATGAATACTTTTAGTTTTTAAGTTTATCTTCACTGTAATGTTCTGATATCAGTTTATTAAGAATATGAATTAATCAAACATTTAACAATTAATTTATTTTTATTGTACAGATTGATCCTACTCCTCCTACCCCAGCACCTTCTCCTGAAGGATCTCCTCCTCCAACTCCTCCACCATTTAGTGGAATACAAGTGCCAGATTTAATTAATGTTGGATCACTTGCAAGAGGTGTACATCTGCTTAGGAGAACACGCTCAAGAAAATCTAAATCATCAATTAGTTCTAAGTGTAAATCTCCTTTGTCTTCCCAAAATAGTGAGCCAGAACCTACTAAAATTGGACTTTTAGATAAACTCAGTCGTATTGGATTGGAAAATATCATGTCTACCACAGCATCAGAAGTTCCACCATCAATTGCAAAATGTAAAGAATCTCACTTCCCTCGTATAGCAGTAAAACTGAAAACTTTTGATGATAATTCACCTCTTACTCTAACACCTAAAACTGATGTTGGTGTTAAAACAAGAATTGATTTGTCATGTTTCACACAATCTTCCATTTGTAATAAATCAATAGATAAGCAAGTTGCAACAAGTTACTCAACTGTTCAGTCATGGGGTTATGTACCTTCAGTTAAATCTACAAAGAGTAGTACATTTGAATCATCATCTTATCTGCCAAAACCAGCACAACTGTTAAATAATGCAAATAGCCAAGATAAAAATTCCAATATTGGAACTATTGGTGCATTACGTACACTACGTAAAGGAGGGTATATTTAAATGCTTCTAGAAATATCAAACTCTTTATAATATGTAACTAAAAAGAATTCACTTTTTATATTAATACTGATGATTGTTTAGATTGTTTTATTCCATCTATTGTTAAAAGTTTATTACAAATTCCATAGTTTAAATACTAGCTAATTGCATTTGTTTAGAGACCAGCATGAGAAAAAGTAAATTTTGATATAAATGTCAGCATTCCATTTAATACAAAGTTAGCTGTTTCAGATTCTGACATACATATCCTCTATCAGTGATTTAATTTTGTAATATATAATCCTGCCTAATTACTTCAATCATCTTTCTGAATATTATTATAATTTAGAATTGTTTTTTTTTTTTTTTTGACATGGAAAATTTCAATATTTATATTTATACATTATCTAATATTAAATTTGAAGCATAAAAGTTTGATATAATTTTTAAGAAAATACAATAAGAAACTGAAACATTAGTTCTTTTAGTATTATTTAAGTGTATTATTTATTCAAGAAAACTGTGATCTAAAATTTGATGTGCAATATGAAGAGAATATTTCTTAAGCATTATTATTAACTGAATAATTTTATCATATTTAGACATTTCTGAATTTCAGAAAACTGTAATACTGTTTGCCATATATTTAATACCATTTTGTGTGCATGTGTGTGTGATGTGTGTTTATGCAGAGACAATTGTTGCTATGCATTTTGTCATTTTTATTAGGAATGAATATGATAATCATTCCATGATATATAATAAAGGTGCAAGAGTTTAGGTAAAGTATTTATAAAAATATATATATGAATTCACTTGTACAGCAAAATGTATATGTTCTTTGAAAAAGTTTTGTTGAGATAAAACAAGTCGGGCATTTAGATATAATAATTTTCAGACGAAAACGTGTGCACTTAAAATTGTGCCTCAAGACAAAACGTATTGTTTTGAATCTTTTGTAGGCATTTTTTTTCTTTTTGTTTTTGAAGTAGTTTTCTCTTAAACTTAGAAATAAGTTTTTAGTTGAGACTTGCATCAATTTGTTGTCAAATAGGTCTATATATAATAATGCTTGTATAGCTGGTTGTATTCCAGATTTAGATTATTAAATAAATTAAGTTTTTTATATAAGCATTCTTTTCATTTTTTATTTATAATGGATATTTTTATAATAATAATGTAATATTAATAGTAATTGATATAAATAACTCGATACAGAAAATCTTAAATTATTACAAATTAAGAAAAATATAAATTTATTCTTTGCTTTTATGAAATAGTATGATGCTGAAATTAGTCACATCCAAGCAATAAATGGAAATTAATGGTAACAAATTAAGAAAAATGGTCAAGATTATAAATAAAAGCTTTTACTGATGATTAGTTTTTTTAAAATTAAGCTAAATTTCAATTATCTGTAATTTTATTTAAATTTAAAATGTATTTTAAATAAATACAATACAATCTATCATCCATGTATGACAGTTTCAAAGATAACTTATATTAAATTTCTCAATGCCATCACCTGAACCAAGATTCTCAGATACAGTATTTCAGAATTAATGGTTGATTCTTATTAATCAATTTATGCAATTTCTTATCCTCCTTCCCGGAATGATAAATTCAAGAAAAACAGCTTTTCATAAGAAAGTTTTATTAAAGAGCAGTAACGTTTTCAGTATTCCATAAGAACATCAGCTATATGTGGTAGTTTTAAACTAGAAGATCATTAGTAGATATATACAGTGTTCAGTTTTTCATTACAAAACGGAAAAAATATAGGATTAAAATATACATCGTAAAAAAAATTAATATTGATACAAAAGACGGGTAATTTTTTACAATAAAAAATTAAAATATTGGCAAATTGAAATATTTTATTAAAGAGTAAAGAGTAAATTAATTGGAGATTGTGTGAAAATAAGTGACGCGTAAGTTAGGATAAAACGGGAAGTGACATCAAATATGAGCATCAATGTCCGATAAACATTGGGTATGTTTACTTACATCAGATTGTTCAGATGCTATAGATGACCGATCTGTGTATTTACTTACTACTACTCGATTCTCCTCAGACTGTTTTTAATTTCAGAGCAGAGCAATCCGATCATACTCTTTTCGCTCAGATCTCAGGGATCGAGCGACTGAGTGCATGATGCAATCAAGATGGATTCCACTATGGAAATGATATATAAATGTGAATGTTATGGATTAGAGGGACCGAAAGAATTAATATTTCTTCATGAGGTTCATTGTAAGGATTTATTTACAGGTAAATCAGATACATATACATACGAGTCATTTTTAGACTATTTATATTATGATGAAGAGGAATGAATAATGATTTTTTCAAATAAGTTTTATTTACTGTAATAATAGTTAATGAAAATTCATTTTTAAACTAGTTAATTAACTAATTCATTTAGATTTTGGTTATTTTCTATATAATCAGTCACTTAAAATTCATTAGAAATTGCTGATCACTAGTAAAAAATGAATGATTCAAGTAAGTCTAAGTCTAACCCATGATCTTTTTAAATATTATATTTAGCATACTCTTATTTTCACTAAGACAAGAAATAATGCATATTCTTAGTTCTATTACTATTAAACTAAAAATTTTCTTTCTAGATGGAAATCAGTTAGTAGCAACGTCAACAAATACTACCTCAACTGATAGTATTGTAAATAAGCCATTAGAAGCAGAAAATAAACCATTTATTTGGAAATGCGAAGCTACTTTACTTTTAATTTCTTTATATGAGAAACATTTAGAAGAATTCGAATTAAACACAACCACAAAAAAACAGGTAAACATAGAAGTTTTCCATAATTGCAATGCAATACAATATTTAGAACAAGTAAACCTAGAAGTTTTCCATATTTGCAATGCAATACAATATTTAGCTTACTTGGATATCATACTTCTAAATGTTTCTCATATAAAGAAATTAAAAGAAATCGAATCAAACATAAGCACAAAAAAAACAAACAAGTAAATCTAGAAGTTTTCCATATTTGCAATGCAATACAATATTTAGCTTACTTGAATATCAATTATTCTAGAACATAAATAAACTTTTGTTAAAAACAGTTTTTTATATATTTTATAAAATGTATAAAACTGCTTGTTTATGCTTTTTGAAATTCCTGCTTTATTAACAGGTTATTAATTACAAAAACCTTAATTGTGGCTTTTCATTAATTATTGTATTTTATAGGTCTGGAAATACATTAGTCATGAGCTTAGTACACATGGAAATGCTGTTACGTGGGAACAATGACACAAAATAGAAAACATATAAGAAAATTAAAGATTTAAATAATAAATCTGGTAATAAAATAGTTGACTGGGAATATTATTATGATATGCACAATATTCTTTCATTAAGGCCTGAGATATGTCCAGTTTCAACTTGTAGTAGTAATAGTTCATTCAATCTATCTTGATTTATTTTCTGGGATTTTTATGAAATTTAGCAGGATAATCAAATTGTATAAGATGATTTCGGTGACATATTAATCTTTATCTTTAACCTTTTTAAAAAGAAGCTAAACTTTTGAAGGTTTTTTCTTTATTAACTTTTGAACTATTTGATTGATTTTATAAAAACGTTGCAGGATGGTCAGCTATTAAATTCGAATTTCAAGAAAGGTTAATTAATCCTGTTGCTTCAACCGTTTAAAAATGGTTAAAATTTATAGTCACTTGGTATACCCTATAATAACTATTAAAAAATTTAATATTTCTCAGTATTTTAAATAGTTTTACTGGGGCGGTCGGATGGCTGAGTGGTAACGCGTTGGCGTGCCGCGCAGGAGGACCCGATTGCGGCATCTCCTGAAAAGTTTTTCGGAGTGCTGGGCCCGGCCCGGTGATCCCCGTCCTTCACCATTCGGCCCCCCTCCACTTTCCACTTAGTACTCTTACTGAGTGGAAAGTCGCGTCATCTGTTGACAAAAAAAAAACAAATGATGTATAAATGTGAAAGTTGTGGATTAGAGGGACCGAAAGAATTAACATTTCTTCATGCGGATCATTGTAAGGGATTATTTACAGGTAAATGAATGATACATATGTATACGAGTCATTTTAGACTATTTATATTATGATTAACAGGAATGAATAACGATTTTTTCAAATAATGTAATAATAGTTAATGAAAACT
Source organism: Olivierus martensii (assembly GCA_000484575.1). NCBI lineage: Eukaryota > Metazoa > Arthropoda > Arachnida > Scorpiones > Buthidae > Olivierus > Olivierus martensii. The sequence continues at coordinate 8,205 of AYEL01043833.1, forward strand.
CATTTTTAGACTAGTTAAATTAATTAACTAATTCATTTAGATTTTGGTTATTTTCTATAGCGTGGAAACGTTTCGGCTTTCCACTCTGGAAGACCGGGTTCGGGTCTCGAGTCTCACCCCTTGAAAATGTTTATCATGGAGTCCGGGCTGGCTCATCGATCCCCGTCCTTCACATTCCGGGCTGATCTCTCTGCAGAGTGGGTAGCATATAGAAGGGCTTGTTTCGCCTCGCCACTTAGCATTCTCCCAGAATGGAAAGTGGCGTCATCTGTTGACAAAAAAATAGTTTTACTTTAAAATAGAACTATTTAAAACCCGTAATCTTTTTAAATATTATATTTATCATACTCTTATTTTCACTAAGACAAGATATAATGCATAGTCTTAGTTCTATTACTATTAAAATAAAAATTCTCTCTCTAGATGGAAATCAGTTAGCAACGTCAACAAATACTACCTCAACTGATATTGTAAATAAGCCATTAGAAGCAGACAAGAAACCATTTATTTGGAAAAGCCAATCTACTTTACTTTTAATTTCTTTATATGAGAAACCATTTAGAAAAATTCGAATCAAATACAAGCACAAAAAACAGATAAACATAGAAGTTTTCCATATTTGCAATGCAATACAATATTTAGCTTACTTGAATATCAGTTGTTCTAGAATACAAATAAAATTTTGTTAAAAACAGTTTTTTATATATTTTATAAAATGTATAAACCACATACAATACCTTTTAGATAAGAACACTGTGAAAGTATATTTTTATTTTGTTCACAGCCATACAGGAATTCATGGCAATGAACTAGCTGATTTCACTGCCAGAACTGCAGCTACCAACTCAAATTTAAACATAAGCTTCATGCCATTCTCTAAAAAAAGCTCTCTACAATATTATTATGTAACATACTATATCTTATCTTTCTGGAATCATGATTGGTGTAACACCTCCAAAGGCTTATCTACTAGAGAGTTTTTCCCTCACATTTATTCTGCTCTTTCCCTCCCTTCTATTAATTTTACACCTGCCTTCTCTCAATTTATTAAAGGTGATGGCCCATTCAATAGCTACGTGGCAAGATTTAGCCTTTCTAACACAGCCTTTTGCATTTGTGATGAAAATACTATTGAAACCATAAAGCACCTTCTTTTTGACTGCCCTATTTTTACATTAGACAGATTAAACCTACAACTGGAACTCTCTTTGTTGGATATCACTTTTCCTTGTGACACTGCAAAACTTGTTACTATAAAAACTCACACTTCATTTTTGAACTTTATTATGAAGAAAAAGCTCCAGCTGTATAATCATTATATGCTCTCCTCCACGGTGTAATTATCTCCTAATTGTTACTCAAACTTTATTTTCTGTGTCTTTGTGTTGTACTCATTGGAGTGGTGCACGTAATAAATAAATAAATATAAAATTGCTTGTTTATGCTTTTTGAAATTCCTGCTTTATTAACAGGTTATTAATTACAAAAACCTTAATTGTGGCTTTTCATTAATTACTATATTTTATAGGTCTGGAAATACATTAGTCACAAGCTTAGTACACATGGAAAATTCTGCAACCTGGGAACAATGTGATACAAAATGGAAAACATTGAAAAAACATTGTAAGAAAAATTAAAGATTTAAATGATAAATCTGGTAATAACAGAGTTGACTGGGAATATTATGATGTTATGGACAATATTCTTTCATTAAGGCTTGAGATATGTTCAGTTTCAACTTGTTTAGTAATAGTGCAGAGTTAACTATAATTATTCTGAAGATGTAAAAATGGATGCAACTCTTAAAACATCACCAGATACTTTGAGAAAATGTCATTCTACAAAACGAAAGAAATTAGATGACCGAGAGAAAAATAAACAAAAGATATATGAAGAAAAGATGGAAAGGCAAGATAAATTTTTAAATCTGATGGAAAAACTTCTTGAAAAATTTCTCATCATAGGTCTTTAATGTATTTAAAATATTCTTCCTTTTATTTATTACTATGACTTTTTGAAAAAAATTTGTAACAATTTGAGCATCAAAACTTTTAAAAATACAATAATAATAGAAGTAATGTAAAATAATTTGCACTTCAGTATTTCAATAAATCATTTTTTACATCGTTTTTATAGTTATTTTACTGACCACAAATACATTAATTAATCATGTCATTATACAGGTCTAAACTTTGAAAAACTATTCAGAAGAGTTTTAAATTTAAAAGCTAATAAATAACATTTAACTTTTATTGTTATGTATTTATGTTCCATTTCTAAGATTTTCAGACTAAGACAACAAAAACTTTAATTTCAGAATGCTGATTGGATTGAACAAAATATATTGGTAAAGAAAAAATTTGCTTTATTTACAAATATAATATTACATACTAGATATGCAATATTTTTTTGAGTCCCCATGAGAATTTGTTTTTATATGATGATGAATATTAATTTATACTATATGGAATTATTTTATTTTTAAAAAATTTATAAAGAATGAACAATAAGGTTTCTTTTACAATTCCCAGTTATAGTTCCTTCTATTTGATTATCATCAGTACTGTTCATTTCATTTAAGTCATATTTTGCTGAATAATCTATCATATCATCCTGTGACAAACAAATGTAATGTAAAATACAACAGGAAATAATTACAGCTGGAATATTCTCAATTAATTTCATGTCAAGCATTTTAACTCGTTTAAATCTACACTTTAACAGAGCAATGCACGTTCAATTGTTGATTTTGCTGGTGATAGTAATATATTTTATTTGCTGCCTGCTAAAATGTCCATTGTCTTTAAATGGTGTAAGAATCCTAGTTTGTAAAGGATATGCACAATCTACAATTAGGTAGCTATCTGATGGAAAACAGTTATCATTTAGAATTGCTTGTAAATCTGATCTAAAGACAAGCATCATATAATGAACCTACTACTCCTTAATAACAATGAATGAATTTCAGTTTATTGTCACATACAGCTTGGAGATGAATAGCATGAATTTTTTTCCTGCAATAATATGAATTTGGATGGTCTTTTGGTGCAGGAATAGGAATATATGTTCCATCGATTGCACCTAGGACACCTATAAGTAAACTTATTAGAATAGATTTTCTGTATTATTATTGATGTAATAAGTTTTACCTACTTGGAAAAAGATACATTCCTTCAAACTCCTGATTTATATTCAGAATCACTATTTTCGTTGTCAAAAATATGAATTCAGTTGCCTTACATATTAAAATCGCGCAAACTTTCTTTTTTGGCTTCAGCCGCCATTTGTAATATTCGCCCGTTCGTTTACTTTGCTTGTCTTGCTCAGTTTAATCTGATGATGTAATTTGTTGAATCTCTGACGTATTCGTGATCTCTCGGAGTTAGTAAGTAAACACAGCCACTATAGCCAAGGAGAGGGCTTATCGTACGAGATCTTTTTATTGATAAAATTTTAATTTTTCATTTATCCGTATAGCTTCAGCGATTTAACCGTCTACACCTTTGTGTGTTTTAGATTATCTAGCATTCGTCCAATCTATTGGTTTATATTGTTTATTACTTTGATACAAAGTTCGATTGTGGTTATTCAACATCAAACATGGAAAAATAATATTTTAGTTAATATACAATATTTTAAATGAGCTTGAATATGTGACTTATCAAAGTGCTATACTGTCATCTCTTCTTAATAGTAGCATAAGCAATGCACAGCAAATTATTATTATTAGAAACAAATCGCAACAAGACAATATTAAATTTTGAACTCTAAATAAACTTTAGCATGTTATAATTACGATTTATACTATACTGTGTTTAAATTATACAACATTACAAATAACTACAGTAGGCCCTATACAGTAAGCTATTTGTATATTATTTACATATGTTCAAATACTGTGCATTATAGTTATTTGTAATAAAATTTTAATTCAAAGCTATTTGTAGATTATTTACATATGTTCAAATACTGTGCATTATAGTTATTTGTAATAAAATTTTAATTCAGAAGGTCCCGACTTACGATGGCCGCCATCAATGATTTTGCAATAATAGCAGCCAATCGACAGATGGTCGTGTTGTCACCAGGATAGAAGTGTGCTGTATTTCCATTATGCAATATTTGTCTTCATATTATAATTTCGGATCTCATACATCAAGATTTTTTAGGTGTCCATCTCGGCCCATTCAACTCCATCCTAAATGCATGGAATTCGAACCATCGATTCACCTACTATAAAATCTTATTTGCTATACGCATTGGCCCTACCACATTTGAACAATTTGTAGTTGGGTCTGGAATGGATACCATTATGTTGTAGTAAGTTAATGATTGGGAAATAGTGTTAAAAAATAATTGCTTATGTTTGCTAGTAACTTGTTTAGGTTAACTTAAAATTTTTTTAACATGTCATTATTTTCTACTGAATAGATTATAGTACACTCCCGTATAACGCGACGAGAAAATTGCGACTAGCACTTATACAACGTTACGAAAACAGTCCCATCTAACTTAAAATTTTTTTAACAGATGTCACTATTTTCTACTGAATAGATTATAGTACACTCCTGTATAACGCGACGAGAAAATTGCGACTAGCACTTATACAACGTTACGAAAACAGTCCCATATAAAGCATAGGTAATTTTTTAATTTTACTTATCCGTTACTTATAATATCCGTTGATTGTAATAACCACCAAACGATGTTTATTTCGTTCCCATTAAAGCTTTAACAACTTTTTCGTCGAGTTATATGAATCCGCGTTTTCGGAGTCCGTGTTAGGGTGGATTCACACTGCGTCCGACTCGAGACTCGGACCCGACTTGTAATCGTGAACGATTTGTCCGACTGTCGGCTGTAGCATTGACATACGGCCACCAAACGATGTTTATTTCGTTCCCATTAAAGCTTTTAACAACTTTTTCGTCGAGTTATATGAATCCGCGTGTTCGGAGTCCGTGTTAGGGTAGATTCACACTGCGTCCGACTCGAGAATCAGACCCGACTTGTAATCGTGAACGATTTCTCCGACTGTCGGCTGTAGCATTCACATACAGCCACGGAGTAATAATACATGGAGACGAAACTCCCATAGACCCTAATGTTAAGTTTGCGGAAAATGGCGAAAATATTGGACGATGATACATTATTGATGTCGAAGAAATGTAGTTTTGATTATAATCATATAAATCATTGAAATTTATTAATGTCCGTTATACCAATTAGATGAATGTATAAGAATATGAAAAGTTATCGAAATGTTCTATCCAGGAATTGTGATAATCGGTATAACGTAAATTTATTAAAAAAACTTTGCAGCAAAATAAAAGCATTAAACTAAATAATTACGTAGCAGCGACGTCTTTTAATATGGAAGTTTTATTGGTGGCTGCTATCCGACTGTTCAGCCTCGATTTCGAAATATTCAACTTTTCGAATCGGTCCGACTCCGACGCATAGTCAGATCAATCGGGTCGGTTGCTATAGAAAAACGACTACAAGTCCGGTCCGACTCTCGAGTCGGATGCAGTGAATCCACCCTTATTCGGGTCTACTTGTATATATTTTTTTAAATTTAGTTACCTGTGTTCTTTTTTGTTTTGTCCTTTATTAAAAGAAACCTCCTTTAAAACAAGTTAACACACTGCGTACAATAAAATCATATTTGAAACTAACGCATATCTCACTAGCAATATACCAACAGTGCTGGAACTAAAAAACAAGTTTAAATTTGCATAAAACCGTTGATAATGCATGTCACGTATAACGCGGAACGTATCCCCTGCGTTGTATGGGAGTCCATCGCAGTTTGAATTAAATCATTAAACGATAATCTTGGCAGCGGCTACTTTTAGAGCCCCCATAGGTCGACCAGATTTATCATGGGGTCCGGGCCAGACCTGCCGATCCCTGCCTCCACAATCCGGCACAGGAGTGGTTGGCCTGGAAGGGTTTGTTTCGCTCCTTTTAATATTTTTACTGAATTGAAAATGGCCTCATCTGTTGACAAAAATAAGAGTCCCAGGAGGAGTCCAATATCCAGTGCCACCGAGAGAGGGTGATATCCAAGACTTATCACGGGCCCGGCATCGAAGAGGGCCCGACCCAAAATGTCGGCCGGATTGGCCGCGTGGAAACGCTTCGGCTTTCCACTCTGGAGGACCCGGGTTCGAGTCTCGGGTCCCACCCCTTGAAAATATTTATCATGGGGTCCGGGCCCGGCCCGTCGATCCCCGTCCTCCACAATCCGGCTGACCCCTCCGCAGGGGTGGGCAGCCTGTGGAAGGGCTTGTTTCGCCCCGCCACTTAGTATTCTCCCTGAATGGAAAGTGGCGTCATCTGTTAACAAAAAAAAAAGATATCTCTCACAATGTGTCGGATTATTTGTTTTAAGAGTTTTCACACAAGATGGTTCACAATTCTCCACGAATTTAAATTATCGTAATTTTTGCATTACTTGGCTCATAAATTTTTATATTTTATATACTGTATATATATATTCAGTAAAAGAACAATAGTAAAATAATAATTATTATATAAATGAGCAAAACTGGAAATTAACGATATATGCAGAATACAAAAAGTATTTGCACAGCCCGTTTTGAGAAGGAAAAAACGCAAATCAAAACGCGCAAATCTATGTAAATTAAGTAATACTGCGTTCTGCATGTGTAAGCAGAGACATCTGCGCATTATCATACGGAATTGTGGAAACCATGACCCCTAAAGTAAGTGAATTATCACCTTCAGAACGACAGCATATTATCTACATTCGCAAGGAAAAAGCTATCGCCAATTACTAAGGAAGTCGGTAAATGTTTCTGTACTGTCCGTTATGTCATTAAGCGATATGAAGAAAGAGGATCAAATAAAACAACCCTCGCTCAGGACGACCGAAAATCTTAACGGAACGGGACTGCAGGAGAATTATAAATGAAATCGTAACAAAACCAACAACCAGTGCCCTTTCATGTGCCAATCTCATAACCGAAACAACAGGTAAACAGATTTCTGCCAATAGTGTTAGAAATGTGCTACGTAACGCAAATTACCATGGTACGGCTCAACGCAAAAAGCCATTCATAAGTGAAGTAAACAGAAAGAAGCGCCTTGAATTTGCTAAGACCTATATAAATAATCCATTAGGTTTCTAGAAAAATGTGCTGTTCTCAATATTCAATATATTCGGATTAGATGGACGCAGAACAGTATGACGAAACCCCAATACCGAGCTTGATGCAAAAAACGTATGTGCAACAATCAAGCATGGAGGAGGACATGTAATGGTATGGGGGTGCATGTCTTACAATGGTGTAGGAAATATTACGTTTATCGAAGGCAATATGAATGCCCGTCATTACATTGATATATTGCGCCGTAATTTGCAAGTTAGTGTTAATAAATTAGGTATTGGGGATACTTTTATGTTTCAACAGGATAACGACCCGAAACACAGCACGAATTACACTAGAATGGTGCTGTATAATGTCAGAAGACGCTTGATTACACATCCTCAATCGCCTGACATTAGTTATTGAAAATGCATGGCATATTTTGGATTTACATATCCGTAAGCATCACATTTCTAGCAAAAAGGTGCTTAAAAGTGTTATTAAAGAAGAGTGGCCAAAAATACGTGGACAAACCACACAAAATCTTGTTTGCTCCATGCCTAAGAGACTTCAGGCCATAATCGATGCCAACGGTGGCCACACAAAGTACTAAAAATAAATTCACTGCCGAAAATGATGTGTGCGCAAATACTTTTTGTTTTCTGAAAATATAATTTATTGCTTTTTGTCAAAACATTATGACCAAATTTCAATTTTGTACTGGTATTATTGTTTGGTGTCATCAATAAAATATTGTGAACCTGTTTGTTTTTGTTTTGAGATCTTTTTTTGGCTCAATATGATGAAAACATTGGGTGTGCAAATACTTTCTGCACCCACTGTAGATTGCTGAAGTTCGTTTGATGATGATATGAGACGTAATTCCTAGTAAGTTATTAATTTAGATGATGAACAATCATGTAAAATATGAAAATAAATATATCTTAAATAGTTAGTGTTAAGTTTATTGTGGTTATTAATCGTGAAATTAGCTAATGACCGGAATCTCACAAAGCAAGAACCAATTACCATATTTTACATAGAGTTAATACAATAATGCGAATTCGATTAGTGCGAGAAATTCGTGGAACCAATTATTCGCACTAATCGAGGCCTACCTGTATTTTTACTGCAATTGAAATTTGAAATCTAAATTAATACCTGTATTGCTAAAACTACCTGTATTGCTATTAATTAATAATCTAAATTACCTGTATTGCTGAAACTCCATCTTTCAATTTGGCAAACAATTTACCACGCTTTCTATCCGTCATCCCTTGGAATAACGTCTATTGCGCATGACCGTCGGCACTTTGTCGTGGAAAATATCAAAGAAGACAGATAAACCTTTGGTCGCCGGCCACACCTCCACTGATGACGCAAAATGACGAAGTACCGATGAAGTGCCGACAAATGGTCTCTGCTGAAGCATCGGCACCGATCAGGTTGCGCCGATATCGCCTAGTTTGCTACCGGCCTTAGACTGCGATTATACTTCTCTATTTACAGCGATGACAGATGTGGCAGCGACTCAAGATTAGCCCTGCAGCTACGAGTGTATTGTCGTAGAATATATGTCCAGGAAGTTGACGACGGCATACCAGTGTCCTGTCTGCTACGGTAGCTGCAGACCTCCTATCCGCACCTGCGAGGCAGGACATATCATTTGTTCATCCTGTTTTGAGCGAATTGACAACAAATGTCCTACTTGCAGAGTTTACCTGGGAAACATTCAGCACACGCTGCTCGAGAGCCTCTCGGAAATCGTTATATACCCGTGCCAATACACTCCCGCAGGATGACCAGTTATTGATCTCTTGTCTGGGCTCTGGGTGCACGAAGATCAGTGAGTCTTTCGTTCATGCCTATGCCCCTACCACGAAATCTTATGTCGATGGAGGGAGATATGGACGAGTTTTGGATCACTTGCGTCAAGAGCATCCGGAGACTTTCTTCGAGGGGAAGATTTTTATTAATTATAACACCCACTGATCCCATCACTCCCCAAATCTGGATAGCAATATCCAAGTGCTTTGAGTCCTATTTCGTCATAAACGTTCATAAATATGCCGTTGATAACAAGCCTCAAGTAGATGTTCTCGTGCAGCTTGTAGATTTGTACTGTTGTTGATCTTTTGTCTGGGCTCCGGGTGCACGAAGACCAATTGTCTTTCGTCCATGCCTCTGCCCCTACCACGGGATCTTATGTCTATGGGAGGGAGGTGTGGACGCATTATTGGACCACTTGCGTCGAGGGCACCCGGAAACTATCTGATTTGAAGGGAAGATTTTATTGGTTATAACACCCACTGATCCTATCACTCCTCAAACCTGGATAGCAATATCCAAGTGCTTTGAGTCCTATTTCGTCATAAACATTCATAAATATGCCGTTGATAACAAGCCTCAAGTAGATGTTCTCGTGCAGCTTGTAGATTCCCAGGAGGCTGTGGTTTAAATATACAGTGGCAGTCAAAACTACAGTTAAACTGGTCACCAATGAATTATCAGCAATGGGAATTCAAAACAAGGTCTCTCGTTTGCGGGAAGATAACATGGGCGCCCGTATTAGGGAGGATGAGCTGCTTCAATTACCACGGGGCAATTTTCATTAGTTAGGGGATTCTGCATATGGTTGTTCAATACATTTTGACACCCTATAGAGACAATGAACATCTAATTGGAGCTCAAAAGAGATACAATTCAATTCGTATTTCAACACGTTGTACAATTGAAAAGACATTAAAATTAGCAGCCAAATGCTTAAGTGTACAAATAAAAGATATGAGCAAAAGTTTCGGAAAGAATGGCGTAATGCAATTTGCTAAAGGGCAATTTTCATTTGTTAGGGGATTCTGCATATGGTTGTTCAATCTACATTTTGACACCCTATAGAGACAATGGACATCTAATTGCAGCTCAAAAGAGATACAATTCAATTCATATTTCAACAGGTTGTATAATTGAAAAGACATTAAAATTAGCAGCCAAATGCATAACTGTACAAATAAAAGATATGAGCAAAAGTTTCGGAAAGAATGGCGTAATGCAATTTGCTAAAACAATGGATAGTAGCAGTAGCAGTAGCTGCATATAATTTCAAAGCTTATTGCAAGTTTAGAAGATTAAAATATTTGTATATGACAAGAGTTGACCAAGCAACACTTGTCATAGAGGACTATTGAAAATTTTGCACAATTTTATTTTAGAAGTGGATGATAGTGACGATTACCTATTAAATACTGATTCTAGTTTATCTAATGATAAAGTACAAGGACAGGACAAAGCAAATGGAATAGCCAAATGTGAAAAAATAATGGCTTCTCTGTAAAAAATCATTATGTACAAATTTTTCCCCTTGAATTGTTTCATAAAACGTTTTAAGTTTAGTTTAAAATTAGTGCCATGCCTGAGAAATGAAATTGCTCATCATTTCTGTCAGTTTTGGTGGTTTACTCTGCTAGATATCCTACTATATTATTAGTACTGTATATATCTTTGTTATTTAATTTTTTAATAATGTCTAAGTGTACAAATAAGAGATATGAGCAAAAGTTTCGGAAAGAATGGCATAATGACAATTTGCTAAAACAATGGATAATACCAGTAGCTGCATATAATTTCAAAGCTTATTGCAAGTTCTGTAAATGTGAAATTAAAACAAAATATCAAGATTTGAAACAGAATAATCAAAGTAAGAAACATATGAATGCATGCCAGTTAAAAATCATAATCTAGATTCATTTGTTAGTCGTAGTGATAATGAAACTTCTAAGCTAGAAGCCATTGAGCAAAATATCAAGATTTGAAACAGAATAATAAAAGTAAGAAACATATGAATGCATGCCAGTTAAAAATCATAATTTAGATTCATTTGTTAGTCATAGTGATAATGAAACTTCTAAGCTAGAAGCCTCCATTGCATTATTTTTATGTTGCTATTCCGCCATTTCAAATTGTGATCACTTAGTAGATATGTTTAAAATAATATTTCTAATAGCAAAGCAGTTTCTGATATGAAGATGCACTGTACAAAATGTACAAATATTATAAAAATACTTTGTGTCGTCATTTTCAAACTGATTTACAAGAAGACATTGGGGAAAATAAATTTAACATTTTAATTGATGAATTATATGGCATCACTGTACTAAAATTACTTGGAATATCTATAATATATTACAGTATCTCTGAGAGAAAAGTTGTATCAAGATATCTCGGCCTCATTGAGTTAGAAGCTTGTAACGCTGAACACATTTGTCTCTAGTATTAAAATTGTGCTCAATTCAAATAAAGTTAATGAATCTAGTAGCAATTGGCACTGATAATGCATATAATTTCAAAGCTTATTGCAAGTTTAGAAAATTAAAATGTTTGTATATGACAAGAGTTGACCAAGCAACACTTGTCATAGAGGACTACTGAATTTTGCACAATTTTATTTTAGAAGTGGATGATAGTGACAATTACCTATTAAATACTGATTCTAGTTTATGTAATGATAAAGTACAAGGACAGGACAAAGCAAATGGAATAGCCAAATGTGAAATGGCTTCTCTGTAATAAATCATTATGTACAAATTTTTCCCCTTGAATTGTTTCATAAAACATTGTTTTAAGTTTAGTTTAAAATTAGTGCCATGCCTGAGAAATGAAATTGCTCATCATTTCTGTCAGTTTTGGTGGTTTATTCTGCTAGATATCCTACTATATTATTGGTATTGTATATATCTTTGTTATTTAATTTTTTAATAATGTCTAAGTATACAAATAAGAGATATGAGCAAAAGTTTCGGAAAGTATGGCGTAATGACAATTTGCTAAAACAATGGATAGTACCAGTAGCTGCATATAATTTCAAAGCTTATTGCAAGTTCTGTAAATGTGAAATTAAAACAAAATATCAAGATTTGAAACAGAATAATCAAAGTAAGAAACATATGAATGCATGCCAGTTAAAAATCATAATCTAGATTCATTTGTTAGTCGTAGTGATAATGAAACTTCTAAGCTAGAAGCCATTGCATTATTTTTATGTTGCTATTCCGCCATTTTAAATTGTGATCACTTAGTAGATATGTTTAAAATAATATTTCTAATAGCAAAGCAGTTTCTGATATGAAGATGCACCGTACAAAATGCACAAATATTATAAAAATACTTTGTGTCGTCATTTTCAAACAGATTTACGAGAAGACACTGGGGAAAATAAATTTAACATTTTAATTGATGAATTATATGACATAACTGTACTAAAATTACTTGGAATATCTATAATATATTACAGTATCTCTGAGAGAAAAGTTGTATCAAGATATCTCGGCCTCATTGAGTTAGAAGCTTGTAACGCTGAACACATTTGTCTCTAGTATTAAAATTGTGCTCAATTCAAATAAAGTTAATGAATCTAGTAGCAATTGGCACTGATAATGCCAATGTAATGGTTGACATTAATAATGGTGTGTATGCAAAACTAAAACCTGAAATTCCATCTCTCATCTTATCAGATATGTTTGCCACTCTATACCGCTGGCAGTCTCAAAGCTTCAGCAGAATGCTTACCAAGATCTCTAAATTTTATGATTGTCGAAACACAAATGGTTTTCCCATTCTTCTATGAGACAAATGTAGTGCAGAAATTTGTTTCAAACATTGAATAGTGGTACAATTCCTCTTAAAATTCCAAGAGAATTGTCAAATAAGATGGCTCTCTATTCAACCAGCAGTTCAAAGAATTTTAGAGCAATGGCTCGAATTAAAAAAAACACTTTCAAATAACCCGTTTGAGCGAAAAATATTATACAGCAGAAATTCTGTATGAGATGTACTCCACACATCAAATAACCCGTTTGAGCGAAAAATATTATACAGCAGAAATTCTGTATGAGATGTACTCAGATGAGAAAAATTTTGCATACCTCTTTTCCTTGAATCCTGTTCTAATTGAAGTACAACAAGTAACTAATTTTTTTGAATCAAAAATATTGAAAAGGCGAAACTATTAAATGATTTCATTTTGCTTATCAAATCAATTGTTAAAAACTTGTCTTACCAACATGCAATTTTGACCTACTTAATTCCAACATTGATAATTACTTCAATGATAAACCATATTTGGGATACAGATTACAAGTTAAAATCGAAGAGTTAAAAAATCAAAACATCCTAACTAAAGTAGAAGAAACTAATAAAGATGAGAAAAATTTCGCATACCTCTTTTCCTTGAATCCTGTTCTAATTGAAGTACAACATGTAACTAAATTTTTTGAATCAAAAATATTGAAAAGGTGAAACTATTAAATGATTTCAATTTGCTTATCAAATCAATTGTAAAAACTTGTCTTACCAACATGCAATATTGACCTACTTAATTCCAACATTGATGATTACTTGAATGATAAACCTTATTTGGGATACAGATTTCAAGTTAAAATCGAAGAGTTAAAAAATCAAAACATCCTAACTAAAGTAGAAGAAACTAATATAAGAAGATTCTCTGAATTTTTGCAATTCCTGTACAAACAATTGAAACAAAGACTTTCAGAAAATGTCAAAATCTTACAAAATATTTCTTTTTTTTTCTGTTAATCATATGCTCCAACCAGTTAAAACATTGCTGCGATCTGTAAGGTTATGAAATTTTTAGGAGCCTCTGAAAATTCTCTGTCTCAAGCAGAATACCAGCTAAATCTCTGAATTTTTGCAATTCCTGTACAAGCAATTGAAACAAAGACTTTCAGAAAATGTCAAAATCTTGCAAAATATTTCTTTTTTTTCTGTTAATCATATGCTCCAACCAGTTAAAACATTGCTGACATCTGCAAGGTTATGAAATTTTTAGGAGCCTCTGAAAATTCTCTGTCTGAAGCAGAATACCAGCTAAGCAAAATAAATCTAGTTAACTAGACTAGCAAAGAAGATACAGAAGCATTCTGGAATGAAATAGGTGAATATAAGGAGGCGTCAGGTTGTACTTATACTTCTACATTCAAATGCTAAAATTGAGAGAGTATTTAGTGCAATAAATTATATAAAATCCAAATTAAGAAATAAAATGTAGACTAGCAAAGAAGATACAGAAGTATTTTGGAATGAAGTAGGTGAATATAAGGAGGCGTCAGGTTGCAACCCATTTTCTCGGTACTTATACTTCTACATTCAAATGCTGAAATTGAGAGAGTATTTAGTGCAATAAATTATATAAAATCCAAATTAAGAAATAAAATGACTTAAATGCTATTTTAACCATAAAATTTGGCTTAATAAGAAAAGGAAAATGTTGCTCCACTTATTGCTTCCCATCTCAAGTTAAGAAAATAGGCACAGTTGCTGTCTATCAAAATCAAACTGAACCATCAACATCTATCAGTAGCAGTGATATGGAAGATAATAATGATAACTTTGTTGAATTGACGGTTGAGTTACTGGGCATGCAAAGATAAATAATTTTAATTTGGACATACTATTAAATTATTTTTTTAATTTAGATTATTTTCTAGATTATTTATTTTAAATTATAAAAAGTAATATTTAAAATAATCTAAGTTTCTAGATTATTTTCTTTGAAAAACGTGGCAACCTGCACCTCTGGTGCTTAGTATTATATGGAAGATAATAATGATAACTTTGTTGAATTGACGTTGAGTTACTGGGCATGCAAAGGTAAATAATTTTAATTTGTACATACTATTAAATAATTTTTTTAATTTAGGTTATTTTCTAGATTATTTATTTTAAATTAAAAAGTAATATTTAAAATAATCTATAAGTTTCTAGATTATTTTCTTTGAAAAACGTGGCAACCTGCACCTCTGGTGCTTAGTAGTGAGTCAATATGGCGGCTCACTTAAACAGACTGCATTTGTCACCTGAAAATTTTTCAATTAAAGTAGATGTTGAAGAGGAAACATAAAAAGCTTTTGACAGGTTAGTCGTATTTAGAAAATGATTAATAGATTAAAAATAGGTTAAATATCTTCACTATCAGTCATTTTCACGTAAATATTACCATGAACGAATATAATCCAAGAAATAGCCAAAATCGCTTGGCACATAATAGCTACAGTATTTTTTCGGTCCTGTGGCATATTTTATCTATTCCTGTATATTGTCTAATCTATTCCTGTATTGTGTACACATATATAAATATAGAAAATATTTCTAAGATTTATTTTTAATTTGGCAAGATTATAAGACAAATATACCTTTCTTTTCTTTTTTATTTAGATAACAATTATAGAAACGCATATATGGATATATTAGAAATAAAGCATAGTCAGTCATTTTCACGTAAATATTACCATGAACGAATATAATCGAAGAAATAGCCAAAATCGCTTGATATAAATATAGAAAATATTTCTAAGATTTATTTTTAATTTGGTAAGATTGTAAGACAAATGTACCTTTCTTTTATTTTTTATTTAGATAACAATTATAGAAACGCATATATGGATATATTAGAAATAAAGCATATTGAAATAGTAGTTCATGCTGATGATCAAAAGTATCTGCAGACATTTCATGAAGGTAAAAAGATTTTGAAAATAATTGATATGCCATCCATTAGAATATAAATATAAATATTCAAGATAACATTATGAACTGGTTAATTAATTCGTTTTTATATTTGATTTATTTTTCATAAAGATAAGAATATTCAAATAAATGAAAATTCTAGAAAAAGGAAGAATCATGTAAATGAGATAACTATAGTATGTGAAGATATTTTAAATCTATCTTACTTCGCTATTATATGCAATGTTTAACTTAATTTGTTGTTGAATCTGGAAATAAATTATTAATATATGCTAAACATTTATCATTTCTTAGAAAAAACATGGAATTCTGCTTCTACTTTCCTTTTGATTGATATTAGAATGTCATTGGAAGATAAATTAGAACGACGAATATGTAAAAAGCATAAAACTATGGTAGGAAATTGTCCAAAAAATGAGAGAAAAAGGCTATATTGTACCAGGATCGATGTGTTATGATAAATGGCGAAATCTTACCAGAACTTATCGACGCAATAAACACAAACAAAAAACAAACTGGACAAAGTAAAATTAATTAGGAATATTTTTAAATTATGGGTAAACATTTATCTGGGAATAAAGCTATAAACCCCCCAAGTGAAATCTTAATATCTTCATTGCAAGAGACACCAATAAGCGATTCTTCTACCAATTCAATGCACAAACACCTACTATTGATAACTTTAAAAATTAAGGACATAACGGGTATTATTATAGTAGAACAACGTAGAAAAGAACCTGCTAGAGGGCGCTTCAACGTTGCAGGTGTTAATAGACTTTCCCCCCCCAAGTGAAATCTTAATATCTTCATTGTGTAACGGAGTAAGTCGGGGGTGAAAAAAGGGATAGCTGGAAAGATGAATGAGTAATAATGTTCAAATAAATGAAAATTCTAGAAAAATGGAAGAATCATGTAAATGAGATAACCATAGTATGTGAAGATATTTTAAATCTATCTTACTTCGCTATTATATGCAATGTTTAACTTAATTTGTTGTTGAATCTGGAAATAAATTAATATATGCTAAACATTTATCATTTCTTAGAAAAAACATGGCATTCTGCTTCTACTTTCCTTTTGATTGATATTAGAATTTCATTGGAAGATAAATTAGAACGACCAATATGTAAAAAGCATAAAACTATGGTAGGAAATTGTCCAAAAAATGAGAGAAAAAGGCTTGTCCTGAAGCTTGCCATCCAGCTGATTCTTAAAAGTCTCGGTTCTTCCAAGGACCCGTCAACGATCAAGAGATCAGGGAAGGTTACGTTATCTGTATTTTAACGTTAGAGCACTAGGTCAGGAGAATAGGCTTAGTTGAAATCCGTATTAATAGTAATTGTGTAGTGGTTTAGTTTATAGTGTTGTTAGTTTAATAAATATAGTTTGTTAGATTTGGCCTGAGTTATTTCGAATACGTGGAATAGTTCTAGTGACCTGAACTTGGGAAACTGGACAATCACGGATTAACATAAACCATAAAAGACAAGCCACGTAACAATTGCAAGAGACACCAATAAGCGATTCTTCTACCAATTCAATGCACAAACACCTACTATATCCCCCAAGTGAAATCTTAATATCTTCATTGCAAGAGACACCAATAAGCGATTCTTCTACCAATTCAATGCACAAACACCTACTATTGATAACTTTAAAAATTAAGGAGATAACGGGTATTATTATAGTAGTACAACGTAGAAAAGAACCTGCTAGAGGGCGCTTCAACGTTGCAGGTGTTAATAGACTCTCCTATGCAGGGGTGTCCGAAGGGACTCTCATCGATTTTTGATTATTATACGTGTATATACTTAGGCTTACCATACGCCCCGGTTTAACCGGGATAGTTCCGATTTTAGACATTGGTCCCAGCATCCCGGCCGGTTTGGTATTTTGTCCCGGTTGTTGTTTTGCGTTACGATGAGACGCGCGGGACGGGTGTGGGGTGTTCGCGGCACGCGGCACGTGTGTGTGTGTGTGTGTGTGTGTGTGTGTGTGTGTGTGTGTGTGTGTGTGTGTATTAGGCTTACCATACGTCCCGGTTTAACCGGGATAGTTCCGATTTTAGACATTGTTCCCAGCATCCCGGCCGGTTTGGTATTTTGTCCCGGTTGTTGTTTTGCATCACGATGAGACGCGCGGGACGGGTGTGGTGTGCGAGCGGCACGCGGGGTGTGTGTGTGTGTGTGTGTGTGTGTGTGTGTGTGTGTGTGTGTGCGCGTGTGCGTGTGCGTGTGTGTGTGTGTGTACGTGTACGTGTACGTGTACGTGTGTGTGTGTGTGTGTGTGTGTCGTAAATGCTGGCCAAGTTGTTTTTGTAAGCAATAAGCATTTTTAAGTGGATTTTTGGTAGACTTTTACCCAATTTCATTGAATCGCGTTTTGAATCGATGTAATTAAATAACCGTTGTGCCGAAAATTCTAAATTTAGTGTTAACAACTCCTTATATGGTGGGAAAGACAAAAACAAACCCGATGGAGTTATGACGTAGGTTTTGGCGCAATTCCTTTTTGAAAATCAACTGCTACGTGTGATACGCTTGCCATAAGCGATTAATTTTTTTTGTATCACCATTGCTACAGCTCGCCGCTAAAGGGTTTTAAAATGCCGAAAAGAAATTGCAAATTTACGAATTAACTGCAAAAGGACTTTTACTTTTAAACAAAGGTATAAGAGGACTCACTCATAGGTTTGTCCTGGAAATGGAAGAGAAGTGAGAAAAGGGAAGAAAGTTGAGAATATGTAAAAGATTCCTACCAAAGAAAGTGTGGTGGTCACTAGGGAAGACAGAGTTATCCAAAACAATTATTGAGAACAAAAATACATAGGGCAGATGCCCCAAGCCCGACAAAGTGTGAGGCCCGGACCAAGTAAAATTCCTTTTTTTTATAATTCAGTTTGTTTTTATAACTTTAAATCATCAATTTGTTCCCGATGACAACGTTAAGTGAACAGGTGTTTACAAGACTGGAACGCTGTGACCGCAGGCGAACTAACAAGGGGAGGACACAGCTGACCCCCCACCGATTTTGATCCGCTTGCATATGGTGAAATTCCTTTTTTTTTATAATTCAGTTTATTTTTATAACTTTAAATCATCAATTTGTTAAACACCGTTTTACTTTTAAACAAAAGTATAAGAGTACTCACTCATCGGTTTGTCCCGGAAATGGAAGTGAAAAGAGGGAAGAAAGTTGAGAATAGGTAAAAGATTCCTACCAAAGAAAGTGTGGTTGTCACTAGGGATTGAGTACTAAACGTACTTTATGCCTCTAAAGTACGTTAAGAGACATTCGTTAACTTAAAGTACTTTAACTCTTAACATAATTTAATATTTCGTGTGTGGAAAGCATTACTCTGTTAAATTCGACCTTAAAGTATTTTAAGCGGTCTGTAACAGGTATTACTTAGTTATTGGTAATAAGCATTGTAGTAGTTAAGCATAATTGTAGTTTGAATAAATATATTTAATCTTAACTGCCTGATTATTTGCGTGCGTGGAGAAGATCGAGTGACCTGTGTTTTGCTTTGTCTGACGATCACGAAAGAAGGGGACACTCGAAAGCTCCAACGTAACACGTATCATACGACTTTCCCGCTTTAAACGTCTATTTTCGGAAGTCCGA
>AYEL01043908.1:0-10315 GCA_000484575.1 Olivierus martensii
GAGAAATTCGTGGAACCAATTTTTCGCACTAATCAAGGCCTACTTGTATATACAGTTTATATTAGACAGTTTTTATATATATAAATTGATTTATTAAATGCTTGACTTAGGACTTCCTATTGGCTTATAATACATTGCTTGTACTGATTTTCAACAATATAAAAATTCAAATTAATCTAACTTATTTGTAGATGTTTTCTGATTCATAATTATAACATTAAATGTGGATATTGAGGACTTTTGCATTCACTCAATATCCATTAATCTGGCTTTTATAATAAATAAATTTATTGCTATAAATCACCTTCATGCTGTCATGTGATCAATTTATGTGTGATTAGATGGGTTGATATATATACAAAAAAATATTTATACATTGAACATTTTTGTTGGTATTTCTCAGTCATTTTGAATTCATATCATACTTTTGAGAATCTAAAATATGCTAGGCAGTTGCAGTATGCCAAGAATAATGAATGCATATAATATATTTCAATAATTTATTAGCTAATATAATTGACTGTTAATAATCAATGAATGTTTTTTTCATATATTTTGTATTCATTTAAGAAGGCTAACTAGCTAAGATAGGTGGATAATGTAAATTTTGTATAAGCATAAATATTTTAGGCTGTGGTTGGCACACAACTAGAGAAACCTAGCTCTATAACCTTACTGAATTTTGATGTATAGGTAACCCCATACAACATGGCATCCTAGAAAATAGTTTCACTCTTACATGGTTTGAGAGTAAGAGAAATCCCTGTACAACACTTGGAGTATTAAGTACATTTTAAAACTGTTTTTATTACATAGATTAAAAATTTTTGAATGAATATTATTCAACCTTTTTTAAAGAATTAGTAATTATGTAGATGATAACTAAGACAACTTTCATTAAATCACCAGCATTTGGTTCAGATTAAACATACAAATTCCTAATTTTCATTTTACAATTGACCCAATTTCTGAACATTATTTAATACATATTAATATGCAATACTTTTGATGAAAATTGCTTTAACAAAGATATTTCTCTTAATTATAAAAATATAATAGCATGTTTTCTTTAATCTTTGGAACCTAAACTTCTCTTTTTTTTTACTATTTCTTTGTTTCATATAACATGGATTCACATAATATGGTTTTTTTTTTTTTTTTTTTTTTTTTTTTTTTTTTTTTTTTTTTTTTTTTTTTTTTTTTTTTTTTTTTTTTTTTTTTTTTGAACCCATCTATTGTTATACAGGGGTTATATGTATAATAAATTAAAAATTGTTATTCTAATCTAAAGTGAATTGATTTACTGAGTTTTTCTGTAGTTTATAAAAATCATTTTGAAATTAATTATGTGAATTAAAGTTAATTACAGATGAAACAAAAATAATTTGGAAAAATGAAGAGTTAATTTCAAATCAGAAAAATTATTTTTCTATTTTCATAATTAGTCTTCTCCATTTTAAGATGAGATATTCACAAAAAGCTTCTAAAGAATTGCTTTTTTGTAAGAAAATATTGTCCTGTTTATGTTTTCATAATCCTCTAGAAAATATTTTAAAGGATATTTATTTTTTAAAGAGGTCATACCTCTAAAAAGTCTTATAAAATATTGCAATATCTTTTATTATAAGGAACTTCTTTAAGAAAGAGCTTTCCTTATAAAAATTAAATCTATAAGTAGTTAATTAATAAAGATTAAGTCAAATCCAATGGCATTATTTATAATGTAATTTATCCTGAATTTTAAATGAAAATTTGTGGATTACAAATATTAAAGTATTTTTTGTACTTCGTGCTAACCATTGATAAAATATGGGGCTATCCCAGATTTCACCATGAGTCACTACATTCTTGATAATGTTAGTCAGGTGTGTAAATGATGGAAAAATAATGAGTTTGCTTTGAATCTCCTGAAAAAAAAATCTGAAGATGTTTTGAATCTGGAATTGATAGTGGATCATTCAGTTGGAATACAAATTCCTTATTAGATCATCTGAGATGATTTTATAGTTTAATTATTCATTCTTCAGATGCAATATTTTCCATTTGATTAAAAATAAACTATTATTTGGAAAGTTATCATTTTTCCAGAATTGTTTTCTAAAAAGACCTGAAGATTTAATCTATTAAATCTAAAATTATTGAAATTTTAAAATTATTGCTGTTAAATAGCAGTTTTTTACAGGATATTTTTATTTCTGCAAAATAGAATAAAAACTTTTTTAAATATCTATAAAATTTAAGCATATTTTACTAATAGTGTAAATTTTCCAAAAAAATTTATAAAGTGCAATAATTTTATGAAATATCCACTCTATGAATATTTCTTTAGTTCACAGCATTGATTTCAGAAATAATTGAGTAACAGAATCAAAATTCACGATCTGCATTTTTGACTAAATTATATTTATAATGCATCTTTATATTCTGAAGTTAGAAAATTCAATCCAGAAAATAATTTTAAATCAAAACTAATATTTTTCCATCATTTTAAATATTTAAATACAGGTACTCTTCTACTTATGATGGGATAATGTTTTGATAATAGGTGGAAAAAAAATTGAAAATGATCAATAGTGGTAATAATTATTTTACTAATAGCAATTGATGGAAGATCGGATATATTCCAAGTAATAACCTGATGTGATCCATGATCCTTCAAGATTATAAATTTATCCAGAATTGCATCTAGCCAGCAAGGTAGTAAAATCATTCAAAATTGAACCTAAATCCTCCAAGATAGTAAGCAATTACTTTATCACCCAACCATAGCAGACTGTAAATTTTTAATAAAATAGAAAAATATTTCTAGCTAATATGCTATGAAAATAGTCAAGTTAGGGATATCTTAAGGACAATCACATGAATGGATTATTTTAAGTCAAATGATAGTAAATGGGGGTTATTTATACAACATTTAGAATTAAAAATTTCAATCTCTAAAGCTGAATGTGAATTTTGATCGCTAAAGCTGAATATGAATTTTGATCATTAAAGGTGAATATGAATTTTGATTGCTAAAGGTGAATTTGTCAATCAAAAAGCAAATTTTTATTGAGGAAAATTCCTATTTTGTTTGTATTTCTTAGTATTTAAATGTTGTATATGTTTTATCCAAGAGTT
This sequence comes from Olivierus martensii, assembly GCA_000484575.1. NCBI lineage: Eukaryota > Metazoa > Arthropoda > Arachnida > Scorpiones > Buthidae > Olivierus > Olivierus martensii. The sequence continues at coordinate 3,121 of AYEL01043908.1, forward strand.
GGTTTTATCTAATATTTTTTAAGTATTACCTAAAAATTGGCAATATGTTTATTTTGTCCACCTGCTTACTTGTTCCATTTCAAAAATAAAATATTTCAGATCATTTATATTTTAGGTAAGCATAAATTTTTGTGTTAGTTTTAAAGTTATCTCATTATAAGATGATTATTATTTATAACAATAATTGTAGCCATTTGAAATATTAAAACAATGACAGATCTCAAAATATTCATTTCAAATAAATTTGAAAAAATTTTTGCATTTAAAAGAATTTTAGGAATAATCTTGTAATTATTTTTCCTATTTGTATATCTATTACATTGCCTGAAAAATGTCTTAAAAATAAAACATTGCACTACATTCAAATTACAAAGCATAATTTCTTTTTATTCAAGGTATAGCCTATCAGTACTAATTTTAAATCTCCATGTGGTCTCATTACAAAATAGAAAGTGCTTAGAATTTTTTAATTTTGAACTCTGTTATAGGGCTTGTTATATTTGAAACTATTGTCTAACTTGAAATACACTATATTATACAAGGAAAAAGTTCTCTTCAAATGTATATTTGAAAGATTTTTTATGCAAAAGAAACTAACATTAATTATATCTATAAAAGTGCATATATACTTATTTATATGTTTATTTGTAATAAGTTTGGATTTTTATTGTTATAGAAACTATTATCAAATTTCCAGTGATGGATTGGGATATAAGAAAATACTCTTGTTTATCTGGCACATTGTGCACTATACAGCATATTTCTAATCAAGCCATTATAATTCAGTAACTTATTCATTGACATATTTTCTACGATTATATGGTATTGTGCAGCATATGCTGATTAACTAATAATTAATCTAGTAATTTATGGTAAATTATATACGTAAACTGGGGTGACTTAGGCCCATTAGGGTGGCTTTGGCCTAATTTTGGAAACGTGTTTCTGTTTTAAATTTATCACCAATTTTTAAAGATGTCATAAAAAACAATAAAAATATAAATAAACAAATGTTTTTTATGACATCTTTAAAAATTGGTGATAAATTTAAAACGGAAACGTTTCCAAAATTAATTGGGCCAAAGCCACCCTAATGGGCCTAAGTCACCCCAGTTTATGGTATATCAAAATTTATACTCAAGTTTTACAAAATAATGAAAATATTACTGCTTCATCATTCTCTCCATTCATGTATAGTTCATAATATAATTCACTTGTGAATACTGTACAATACCTATATTAAAGATGACTTATTCCATCATCGATAGTCATTTCTCCATCAAATAGCACAATTCAATTCTCATGTATGCTTTATAAACAAGAATTTACAGTGAACGGATTTATTTTTAAATTTAAATACTTCCATATTATAATACTTGGATTCTTTAAAATCTGTGCTTATTTAGCTGGGATAAAAAAGAACAATCCTCTAAAATTTGAATGTTTGGGTTTTTTTTTTTTATTGAGCTATTTTGCAGTTAATCTGACAGTGCAGAATAATTACAAATGTAACCCTTTGATGATGATATTGTAAAATATATCTAAAATTCTTACAAATAAATCTCATTTAATTGGAATAAATAATTTGAGAGAGATACAATATAAAATCTTAATGTTTCAACATTTCATAACAAAATTATATAACATCTTCAAAATTAATAAACATATCTGGAGTAATAGGAATGATGCACTAATGTTTTAATGTTCTATCATGTTTTGGTTCAGAAGATATCTTTTTTGATCTGAGACTAAAAAACATATAGTGAATACCTAATGTTATTTTTTTAACAAGTTTACTAACTTGTTAAAAAAAAATCTTGTTTTTAGTAAAGATTAAATAATCAATCATAAGACCTTTTCATTATTTGTTTTATATTGCTTTTCATGAAATTTGATCCTCTTGTGAATCCCAATAATATGCAAATTACTTTGAAATCATATATTTTCTCAGTGTCTGTGAGCATCTTTTCTCCTATTTCATTAGTAATATTTTCATAGATTTGTTTTTCTATTGTAGTGGTTTCTTTGTTTTACTTCTGGCCTGTTAGTTATTAATATAATACTTTTATGGACCTACCACATACTTTGATAGTTTTGCTTTTCCTCATGTCCCTGTTGAGAACCACTTCTAATAGGTTCTACTCAATATCATGAAATTTATTTAAAATGGTAAATATTTGCACAATATTTATACTTGAGGACATTCAACAAACAAAAGTAATTCAAATAATTAACAGTTATTCCATTTTGGAATGAAGTCAAAAATGACTTAAGAAGGATCATAAATCTATACAAATTGAACGAAAATATTATACAGTAAAAAATGAGCAAATATATTTATTTCCCAATTTATCCTGTATATAAATATGAGAAAAATTCTTTTCTTTTCAGAAAATTATTATATTTGATAATAGTTTCATAGTATTATTATTAATTTTATTTTTATTTGAAACTTAGATTTCAAGATCTGATTTTGAAACATAAAACTTAAACCCACTAGGAGATATCTAACTGCAGAAAAAGGAATAATTACATTCATGCTTCTGTTTAGCTATTTAAAACCAAAATAAATAAATTTCTATCTACCTTAATATGTTCATTAATATTCATGGAATATTATCTTTTGAATAATTTCAGAAATAAAAAGTATTAATCTTTAGATATGGAAAGCAGTTAAATATTAAAGACAGTATTAAAATATTGATATTTTGAATTCTGTTTCATCTTATCCATATGCATAAGAATATATATATATAAGTAAGCAAATATATAACTATACTTACGTTTTTGAAAAACAGAGTTCACAGGGGCTTTTCATTGCTAGACAAAAATAATTTTTTGGAGATTGTGTTTTGATTCTAGGATACCTACTTTCTTATTTTCTTTCTTGGACTTTTATAAAGCATTTGATATATTGTCCATATTTTAACTATTTCGCTATCTTGCTTTTTCTACATATTTATTGTAAGCAGGAATACTTCTCATAATACGGCTAATGCGTTCAGAAAGTTAGAGTACTAATTGAATCAGCACTGATCGCATATATATATTGAATGAGGAAAATAATGATTTGTAATAAAAGTTCACCAAGACTGCACAAAACATGCACGCTTTGTTTTTTCCTTTTTGTATAATGATTTGTTTCTTAAGGAAATTTTTTCCTTAAAAATAATACAATTGACGAAAAAAATCCTTTGGGTATACCATCCTTTGTGCACAACCAAAGATATAAAGATCTTCTTCTTCCCTGTTTATATACGGAGGTTATGGCCCACCTGCCTTAGCCCCCGAGTTGCGGAGATATGGAGGTCTTCATGGCAGTGAAGCTTTATTCTTATAGTTAGTAGCATTATCAGTGTGAGTAAATGAATTGCCAGATATAGTATACTAAAGGCCGTATCAAATTGGACGAAATACCAGCAACTACAACCAATAGTCGTGGATAGTTGATAATAGTTGTCGATTTTTAACCTATCTGAAACACTTCTTGAGTTGGGACAAATACAATCAACAACCAATAATTCATTGAACATGAGGTTTAAAAAGTTGGCGCAACTTTCCTTGGGGCCAATCAAAATCGCCCTGTAATCACCTATCAGGCTTGTCACGTGCACGTCCTTGGCCACGTGTTACTGTTTCATTCAAATTGAAAATGGCGGCAGTCAAGTTCGTATGGACTCATAGAAACAATATATTTCTTCACCCATGAAAGCTGTACCTTCTATCACCTTGTTTTTGTTGATTATTACAGCCGTATGCCACACAGTTCATTACTATATTTTTTTTAAATTAGGAAAAAACTCACTAAATAAAGACGGTCTCTCAAAATCGTAGTGGTCTTCGTCCAGATCTATCATAGATTCAAATCTATGGTCTATGATTTCGCTTCGTCGTAGCCAATGAGAACGCAATGTTGCCAGAAAGTTTTGTGGCAAAGTAGCAAGTAGCAAGGAAAAAAGTAGCATGGCAAAATATACAGGGTGATTCAAAAAGGTTGTGCAGAAACTTAGACATGTAGAGGATAAAATTCTGAGTATAAGTCTGGTCGCGTTTTTTTATTTGAGGCTCGGTTTAAAAGATGTAACGCGTAAGTTTTCTGACGTCATTTCCGGTTCAGTCAAAAACTATTTTTAAAATATGCTTATTTATATTTTTAAAATCATCTCTAAATTTTAACTACTAAAAACTATCCTAAAAAAATTTAGAGCATCGAGAACAAATTGTTTATTAAAATAGTAACCGATTATTTAAATGAAACGTAATCGTTTTACAAATATAGCATTCGTTTTCAAACATAACAATTTAATGTTCAAAAATGATAATGTTCGAAAATGAATGCTACGTTTGCTTGTTACTTGTGATCATCAGTTAGCACATAGTGCAGAATTACCACTCGCCAGGTGGCCGCATTTTAGTAATAGATTCCATTTATTGAGGAGAAAGCATCTAGATAATATACGAAAAATATCTAGAAATGGTAACTACATAAGTGGACAACTACGGAGTGAAGTAAATTTATTTGTCCAAATCAAGAATGAATTTTTTTAATGTATGGTAGAAAGTAGCGAAAAGTAGCATAGTTATTACATGGAATAGCATAAAATCCGCGAAATGGCGAAGCTTAAATTTTAGTAGCGCATGGTTTCAAAAAGTAGCGCGATCTGGCAACGCTGTGAGAACGTCTTACGGCAGCCAATGAGAGCAACTCAAACAGTAGCTTCACTGCATTGCTGGACGCTTATTCTGAACGGTGAGATCATCGTGTGACATTCGACTCACATTGCATGATGGGATAAAAGTGATGTCATTTCGAAATCGTTTCTGTTTGCTGCTATTCGAATCGACGACTTCCTCTGTTTCGAAATCTCAGGGTTCGACTTCATAGGCCCTATACTGAACTGTGTCGTTGAGCTGAACGTAGCCGGTATGACGTCAGTTACCGACAGCTCATTAGAGGACGCGATACTCAACCATCTCAACGATAGCTGATGTCAGCGTGCGTTCGTTAGCTACAGTCGTTGAGTGAACGGTTGGGTCTGAAAAACCTTTTAAGTCGATTACAGTCGTTATCATGGCGGACACCCCACTGTAACCTTTTTTACTTGCTTTGGAAACGCGAAGTATTAGGCGTGAAAGAGTGTTCCGAGATAGAACAAACGTTTTGGAACACACTATTCATTTCCTTGTTTCGGCTATCAAAGCCGTTAGTAATAAATTTATGCGATGAACTACGAGATTTGCTACAGCCTCAAACAACGAGACGAACTGCACTTACCGTAGAAAATAAAGTAAATAGATACTCTTAATAAAAAGTTTATAACTTAAAGGGATCGTAAAATACTCTATTGTTAAAAATAGGTAAAACCATCAATAGTTTGGGAATTATATAAAAAAATGTTCTACATTTTTATACAAGTTATAAAAATATATTTGGATAACATTTGCATAGCAAATAATTTATGTAGTGAATTATATAATGATAATGACGACGACCATAATAATAATGAAGCTTTCGAAGCACGTGGCTGATTCATCTTTGGAAAAGCCGGGATAATGCACCATAGCTTTGAAAGTCTTTCATTGGTTCTTTCTTTAATCGATGACGTTTCATATGACGTTGCAAATTCTGTGTTCGTTGTGGAGCTACGAGAGAGCGTCTCCGTAACGACTACGTTCAGCAAGGAGCCGAGTATCGTGTCCCAAAGGTTGTTCGGTGGAAGCCTACGTTGACGATAGCTCAACGACTACCGTTACTTAACGGCTGTCGTTATGTTCAGTATAGCTATAGACCCTCATGTTCGATATTATTTCACCACTCGATCGACTAGTGAAATAAGACAAGTACGTTCGAACTATGGCAGGTCGACTTGTTTTATTGCATCTGCTAGATCAGTGATCCCAAACTGGCGATTCGCGGGCCGCATCCGGCCCGTAAAGCAATTTACGGGCCGGATGGGCCCACGAATTATCATAGCAATTGTTATGTGGCCCGCATGTATTTAAACAAATAATAAAACATGTTAGTGGTAAAATTATTACAATTCAACGTTAATAAAACTGTTTTAAAATCTCATTATTATACTGTATGATGTTCTTTCGATATCTTTGTAAGAAAAATGAAAGTAATTACAAATAAATATTTTCCTTTCATTGCAATTTTTTTAAAAATATTCGGCCCTTCAATTTCCTTTCGAATTGTGCATTCGGCCCGCCAAATAATTTCAGTCTGAGACCACTGCGCTACATGATATTGAAGACGGAGAAAATAGAAGTATCCTTCGTCAATCACCCATTTTTAGGAGTTAACAAAATGCCTTCGATTTGAATAATCGAGATTTCGTAAAATTATTTCGATTAAATAGACTTAATCTTATTTTTGTGCGAAGAGTTAAGGGCCGATTTAGAACCCAAAACTAGTTAACTAATTACTTATAATTGACTTAATATGCAGTACTGTTAGAAAAATGACGTAATAAATTTAAATAAAAAATATTTAAAGAAAATAGATATATATTAAGCCTGAATTCATTAATTTTGTTTTCAATTAGAATTATTCAACAATTTTCTAATAATATATATATATATATCGCACACGTATTTCTAAAGTGACACAAGTCAAAACCTTCCTTTTTAATGTTGGCACCATTTTATAACTTGGGAAGCAATCCTCCATCATCTTTTGAAACCATTTTCGGAAAATGGTTTCAAAAGATTACAAATTTTGAAAAAATTATTAGTTATATAATGGATTTTAGTTAAGCTGATTTCGTAATTTTTTCAATTTTCTCAAAACGTTCGTTTTCGACTTGTGTCACTTTAGAAATACGTGTGCGATATATGTTTAAGAGCTATGCCAGCACACATTATATTAAATGATTTTAACCAATTTATCATTTTTAACAAATCATATGAAAACAACTTTAATTATATAAAATTAAGTATTAATTTTACTTTCTAAGCCTATAGGCGTGTTGTAACGAAGCTAGTTTACGAGTCGCTGGCGCTAGCGGAGAGCTAACTTGCCCAATGTAAACAACCCCGCTAGCGAACATGTCGCTTGCCGGGATAGCAAGTAAAGTTGAAATCCTGGTTACTTTACTGTCCACTTGCCGGCCACGTGACCCACTTCCGGCATCTACTCCCCCTATGTAAACAGAGACAAACCCGTTAGCGGCTAGTCCCCAAGCTTCGTTCT
>AYEL01043956.1:0-39106 GCA_000484575.1 Olivierus martensii
CAGAAGTTTATGTTCAGAGTCACACTAAGTCACCCTCTTATGCTCTTTTTCTTACAATTTCGTGATATCAAATGGTGCTAAATATGGCATAAATCACAAAATCATTGGTTTAATGCTCGTATTAGATGATCAAAAAATTATGTATATATTTATTGGCGCGAGTTCCGTAGCATATGCTACTTTTGCTACTACGTTAATTCGGCTCTGCATGGAACCTATGGAAAGAAATTTTCTATTTATATTAACACTATTTTTGCGGATTCCAATGTATTCTTAACTAATATTCTGAAAATATTTTCTGAGTACTCAAATAAATCAGTTCACCTGAGTAAAATCCTTCGATTCCCTATCTCCAGCTCTTGCAATCCTCAAAAGTTTCTTTTCTCCCTCCTTCCTTTCCACTTCTTTATATGCTGTATACATAGGATACAGTGTGGATGGGTTAAGTGGAGTGTTATATGATAACACTAAAACCTTCTGTTAGTCCCATACTGCTTCTTACTTTAGTCGTTGCTCCCAAATACATTTTCATTATGAGCCTCATATATTTCTCGGAAATTCCTTTTTTCCTCATACACCTCCATATCTCCTGCCTGGGTATTCTGTCATATGCTTTTTCCAAATCAATAAGGACCATATTAAGCTCCTCCTGCATTTCTCTATATCTTTCTGTTAGTCTTCTTAGTGTAAATATAGCATCGGTTGTACACCTGCCTGGCATAAAACTAAACTGATCATTGTCAATCTTTACTTCCTCTATTAATCTTCTCTCTATAATCCTCTCCCAAATCTTCAATGTATGTGGCATCAACCTTATCCCTCTATAATTTCCACACACTTGTGTGTCACCCTTTCCCTTATAAATCGGTACCAACAAACTCTCCATTCATCTGGTATCCTTTCCTGGGTACAAATCTTTTTCATTAAATCCCATAGTAGATTCATTCCCTGCTCTCCTAGGCTTTTCCAAACCGCCACTGGTATTTGGTCCACTCCTGTTGATTTACCTCCTTTCATCTTCTTTATCGTTTCCACCACTTTCTCTCTAGTAATTTCATTAACCATCCGTTCAGTTGGTAATCCATCCTCTCTCACCACTCTCATTTTCTTCATTCAACAATCTCTCAAAATAGTTTTTCCATCTCTTCACAATATCCTGTTTATCTCTCAAAACTCTGCCATTCTCGTCTTTAATCTGGTTCACCTGAGTAAAATCCTTCGATTCCCTATCTCCAGCTCTTGCAATCCTCAAAAGTTTCTTTTCTCCCTCCTTCCTTTCCACTTCTTTATATGCTTCATTAATAGCTACTGCTTTAGCTCTTGCTACAGCCTGCTTATTAGCTTTTCTATACTCTTCTCTATTTTTATGCATTGTTGTCTTACCTGCTATCTTTTTCGCTTCCTTCTTAGCTTTAATCGCTTGTTGGACCCTCATTCCACCACCAAGATTCTTTATCGTTGAATCTTTGGCCTGACGTCCTACCTAAAACTTCTTCATCTATTCTTCTAATCACCTCACTATTGTTTTTCCACCATTTCTGAACCTCATGAGACAGATTTATTTCATCCAATACCTTATTTATGAATTCCTTTCTGGTTTCTTCTTCCTTTAGTTTCCACCATTTAATCCTCCGTTCTCTCAGTTGGCCTTCTCTTCTACTATCCTTAATCATCATTTCTTAATCAACTACCCATATCCTATGCTGTGATGTTATCCCCTCTCCATTTATTACTTACAGTCACGAATTTCCTTGAAGTCCCACAATATATAGTCTATCTGGGTTTCCATTAATCCACTTTTATATGTAATCAAAAGGCTTCTCCTTTTTTCAAAACATGTATTGACAATTTTAAGACCAAAGGCCATTGCATATTCCACTATCCTATCACCTTCACTGTTTCTAACACCTATTCCCCATCACATATTAACCTTATTAATAAATTAGTTTGCGTTAGGTTTTTTTTACGTCGACATCCTTATAAATAAACGTTGATACCAAGTGTTACAGAGTTTACATAGTATTTGAAATAAATTATATCGATAAATTATAAAAAAGGGGACTCCATCGACATTTTTGCGGGGGCCTCTCAGTTTTCAGCTACGCCGCTGCATCCGCTTTGTATTTATTAACGTTTTCTCGCTATTCATTGTATTATACAGTCGATTCCGTTTAATTGAGGGCCAAATCTTAAGAACGGAAACCAAACTAATAAACTAATACATAATTTAAACGTTTAATTGGGATAATAGCAGAAAAGATTTTTAGCATTTTTTGACATATTTCAGAGATTTCTTCGAAAGTATGGCAACACTACATACACTAATACTTGTGTGCTCTCTTAAAAAACATCCTTATGTAAAAATTATAACATTTTATTGTACAGGTACAAGACAAGACGAGTAGAGCGCGTCGTTTCTTCGTTCCTATTATAACATCGTCGACACACTGTCGCAACACTAATATAAACATCCATTCTTTAGTAAAATTATAAGTAAATATCATCGCTGATAAATAATACATAATAATACTGTATTCGACAACACTAGCATGATGGTAAATAATACATAACAATACTGTATTCGACAACACTAGCGTGATGAAAATCAGTTTACATCGTGAGTCTGGCAAGTGTGCGTCTACTTAAGAGTCTACCGTTACTGTACCTAGCAATACTCATTTACGGTATAGATTTTATTTAAAATTTTTAAATCTTGGCTAATATGCGAAGAAATGATTTTACACTTTCAAGTAAAATTGCTTTGCTGGTTAAAATTAAAAGCCAGTCATTTAATACAAGCAATCGTAGACTCGCTGATATAACTGGTGTACCAAAATCTACCAAAGCGCGTCTCCTACAAGAAAATCAACTGCGTGAGAAGTGGGCATTACAGAAAGAAATTTAGGAATATCCAAAAGAGAGCGTGATGGAAAGGATCCAGAAGACGAAAAAGCATTAGATGAATGGTTTTCCATAGTTAGCGGGCGAGGCGTGAATATAAGCAGGCCAGTGTTGAAGACGAAGTCAGAGGAAATCGATAAAAAGCTAATAATTAGGTACCTATTTTAATAAAGAATTAAAATAGGTAACTAATTATTATTTTTTTACTTATTTATTTACCTACGAATTACATATTTTATTTTAAAATTTATTATTGTTGGTTTAATTGGGGCAACCGCTTAATTGGGCCAAAATGGACTAGTCCCAATGTGTCCCAATTAAGCGGAATCGACTGTATTTGTTTCAAAAAATTGAAACCGTGATAGACAGTGATTAGGTTTATTTAAATTTACATTACGTTATATAATATTTAGAATTATCATCTTTATTTTGCAATAAGGTCTTTGTCAAATTGTATTGATACATATTGAATAGTATATGTAAATTATGTAATGTAATCAGTATATATATTGGCTATAAGTTATATATATATGCGCAGGATATGAGCCAATTGGGCCGATTACTCCTAATCGGGTCTCATTCTTGAGGAGGGCTTCCGCGCTTGAGGCAAAATGAAATCATGAAAAGACTAATAAGCAAAGAACAATGGTTTAGATTTACTATTATGGCTATCTTTTACACACCAGCCTTAGAACATATAATTTTTATAGATCCACAAAAAGACTTATTGGAAAAACTGAATGTGAGCGAATCGATATTATATCTCTTGGAACCAGGATCAGATTAAGCTAGTGCGGGCCTGTAACATATGTTAGGAAAGGGACCCTATATTAAAAAAAACAATAAAACAACACAAATATATTTGAGCACACATTTTTAATTTGCATAGCAATTATCATTATTAAAAATAACAACAAAATCAGCATTATTGTTTAAATATTAATTTTTCTACATTTAGCATGAGCAAATTTGTTGATGATATATGATGTATCCATTTCACTCGGAAGTTTATGTTCAGAGTCACACTAAGTCACCCTCTTATGCTCTTTTTCTTACAATTTCGTGATATCAAATGGTGCTAAATATGGCATAAATCACAAAATCATTGGTTTAATGCTCGTATTAGATGATCAAAAAATTATGTATATATTTATTGGCGCGAGTTCCGTAGCATATGCTACTTTTGCTACTACGTTAATTCGGCTCTGCATGGAACCTATGGAAAGAAATTTTCTATTTATATTAACACTATTTTTGCGGATTCCAATGTATTCTTAACTAATATTCTGAAAATATTTTCTGAGTACTCAAATAAATCAACGATCAGCTTTTTTAGTTAGAATTAGGTAGAGATACGCGTTACAGAAAATATCAAAAAAAAGTTTCTCAGTTTAAATAAATAATAGAAGATTATTAATTGATCTTGGATTTATGATTGAAGTAGATGAAATTCGCATTTTACATGTAAATATAAGGTCAGAAAAGTTTTAGCAATAGGAAATGGGTTATAAGTAGAATTTGCAGAATAACAACTGTAGAGGATACGAAATTCAGAATAATTGTAGAATGCTATTTTCTGATTCTGAAATAAACAGGAAAAAAAAGATCTCGAAATAAATAGAAAAAAGAATAATATGAAGGAAAAATGACACCTGAGAAAGAGAAACGATTGATATATAAGAATCAATGGTAAGAATATATATTATATGTATAATGAACAAGTCCACCGTCTCACACAATGGGGAACATGATTGCTTCTCTTTAAACAATAAACGGAGAAAACGAATTTAGTTTTTCCCTAAAAAAGTGAAATCAAAAGGACAGAGGTGATCCTGGGATGAAGAGAGTTTGAAGAAGAACCGAAGATTCGCTCTCTTCAATACAGAGAAGATGTGTCCAAGAGTCGATCCACAGCCTTCAGACAATTCGACATGTCCAACGGTTGTCAAAGTTATAGATGATCCAGACATACTCAGGAGTCACTAGTTAGACAAAAGAAGAATGAGTATCCTCGGACAATTTTACACATTGAACTTAAATACTGTTCATCTTATTGTAAAATGAATGGATTTTATTTTGAACATTGGATATTTATCCTCTTGAACCGATTGTTGGCTTTTTGTACAAAAATCTCTCTATTAAAAGAAGTTTGTTAGTTATTTAAACGGTAGTCTCTGTGTCGTTGAAATCTAAGAGCCTCATTATCTATCCTTGCCACATCGCGTCACATATCGCATTTAGACCTAGTGTTCAGTACAATCCTCAGGTTTCACATAAGTGAGTATTTTTTAAATGGTATGGTATCGCAACAAGAGAATCGTTAATTCTGTTCTTACCAGGAATGTTATCGAAGGTTCTATGTTATTACTGATAATTGATGAGGATATACCGAATCACAATAATTAGTTTATAGTCATTTTCGGGTATATAAATCATTGAAAAAAATTCATAGATCTTGATGTTTTGTGGACAAATATGCAGAGAATTTAAAAAAGAATCGGGTCACTTAAAAATATTCCAAAAATCTGTTCAAAGTATACTTCATCAGAAAAATATTTTTCTTTTATTTTTGAGAGATAATGATTCAACTATATATTACATTTGACAAAATTGTTGATGTTTTTAAAGTTCCTTTTAATTTTCATAAATAAGTATTAATTCGATTTTTTTATGCATTTTCATTGTCGATTTAATTTGCCTAAAATGAAAGAGAGAAAATCTTCCACGTCACCTTATATATCATAATTATAATATTTTTCAATGCTACTGCAATCACGTTCATTATCCATTGAAAGAAGTAGCATTCTGTCAAATGGAAAGTGCTTCTGATACAAGTAAATTTTTGTTTATTTTTATTAATAAGCAAAATAAATCTATGTGACTATCTCAAACACATTGATAACGTTGATTCTTATGTATTTGAATAAAAGCAATTGATTATAATAATTAAAAAATACGTATTTATTTATAAACGTTACTTATTTTATTTATATATATAAGGCATATTTTGAGGGGGCCCGCAAGAAATATCCAATCGAGCCCCGCACTAACTGAATCCGACCCTAGCCATAGCTAAAAAATTCTATAGACATTAGTATTGCCAAATAAATGATTATTCATTTACTATTAGTTAATTTAATATTTTTTAAAAACGGATTTCCAGATTTATTATTTTATAAAATTCCATGAAAGATGGAATTCAGTAACAATAACGCTTTCAATAATAATCTGAAAGAATGCTTTTAGACCATATTGTTATAGAACGAAGATGGGCCTCAGACTGCAAGATTGAAATGCGGAGCTGAATTTCAGCGAAGCATTTCGATGCGCGGGTTCCTGAACTCGTATGCAGGGCAGGTCTTGTAGGAGGAACTGAGAAACGTAGTGATCCTGATTAGGTGAACTTTCCTTATCCCGCGGGAGAGTTCATCTCTTCAGGATGGTAGAGAAGAGGTGGTGTTTCGAAAGCGCTACGTTTCGGTTCCCATCTTCGTATAGGGATCGCGAAGGGGGCGGTTGCGATGAACCGTCCAGTTTTACTCATAATGGAAATGCTGCCATTCCATTATGGGCTTTCTGGGAAATCAAAAAAACCACAAAGTAGGTGAGACCTTGACGTTGGTTTTGTGGCTTACGGTGAAATAATTTCACTAACTAACATCACCTGGCAGAAAAATTAAATACAAAATTTAGAAATACAATAATGTGTATCTATCTAATTACATAATGTTTTTCCAAATGTTTTTTAACCTTCCTGTTGTTAGAGGCGACAAGAGTTCTGCCTTTCCTCTAATAATCTATCATATTTTCTTATGATAGCATCTTTTTCAATTTCTTAGCATCTTTTAAATTTTCCTCTCGCTGTCCTATATTTTTAACACTTCATCCTTTGTTCTTCCAGTAGCTAAAATTACGAGTAAAGCTCATTATTCTTTTCAAAATAAATTACCAGGAAGAATTTTAAATAAAGATCTTATTTATTTATTTAGTATTAAGAGTTTTTGCTTCTTCAGACATATTACCAAAAATACAACTGAATGAAGAATTTTAATTAGCCCGTCAATGATTATTTTAAAAAATAAACGAAATTCTATACGTAATTAACTTTGCTATGGGAACTAATATTTGTTTCCATTTTTTAATATAGGCAACTTGATTGCCTTTCCATTTGCAAGAATAATTCGATGAAACATAGAAACACAAAAATTTGTTTATATATTTTTCGTTGTTTATATGCTCTGCATCCGAAAAATATAAGGCCAGTTTAAAAGTGGGATACTGCTAAAAAAAATCATTAAAGAATTTATCACTGTACTTTTACTTTGATAGTGATAACTTACGTTTAAAACATTTTTAAGCATATAAATTTATTCCGAATTTTGCCTTAATGATTGATTTTCTAAAGATTTTAAGCCAATTCAGTTTTCATAATTTTATTTAAAAAATAAAAGACACGTTTTTGCATCAAAACTCTATAATCTACATCTCTTAATCCTATAACCATTTAAAAATGACGAATGTCCGAAGTTTCTGAGACTCTTCCTTGATAATCACGAACTGCACTTAATGCATTTCTACCAAGTTTCTCAATAAAGTCAAACTTTCGAAAATGATATAGGATTAATTAATATGTCATCAATAACTTATCAGTCATTTAAAAACGGCAAGTATTCGAACTTTTGAGGTTTCTCCAAAATAAAAACTGTGTGACTGATTTTTAATGGAATTCATTAGAGTTGTTAGCCAAAAATTGATTTAAAAATAGCGGATATTAAAACTTCTCTAGTTTATGGCTAATGGAGATTATATTTAGCATTATATCAAGTGGAATGGCAGCCATTTTAAGCCAATTACAGTAAAATTTGGATTATTTCGGACTAGAAAATTGCCGGAGTCTTTTTTTTATTTCGTGAACTCTTCTACCGGTTGTATCGTTCAATTGATTTCGACCAAATTTGATATACAGTATGTATTTAGTAAAATAATAAATTTTACTAAATGTTTCCTGGAAACTTAGATTGAATCTAATTAAAAATAAAGAGGGTATATAATGACATATTAACATACTATTGTTAGAATTCTCAGAAAAATGGTTTTCATTTAAAAAGTAAATGATATACCATCGAAAATATCTAATATCTAAAAAAAAAAATAAGCTAGATACAGTACTAAGAAATAAGAATACTTGTTACAGTTTAGAGCGGCTACTAAGATGAATATTTAAGAAAATAAAGCAATAATTTCAATCAAAGTAGTCGCATCTAATCTGTAACATATATCCTAACTTCTTAGTACTGTATTTGGCTTATTTTTTTATATTAAATATTTTTGATGAGCTATATCAAGGCTGTCCAACTCACGGCCCATAGCTATAATGAATGTGGCCCAACATAAAACCGCAAACGTCCTTTAACATAGAGATTTTTATGTACTTATTTTTTTATTTTTTGAAAATCGCGCCGTACCATCATCAAATATCCCACTAATAAATAAATTTGTTTCATTTTTGTACTAAAAAATAATAAAGTTAATGAAGTTTTTATCATTTAAATATCTATCTGTATTTCCTATTTCTATTTTCTAAAATATTTCTTATTTCAGTGATTAAAATTTCTTGATCTGCTGAATGAGTTTTAAAAAATTTTTGAACAAAAAGAACTCAAAGATTATTATGCAACGATATTTTTGCTTATTTGTCTTGGTGGTTATCATGTATTCAGTGCCGGATCTAAGCCGATTGGACCGATTGAAGCCAATCGGGCCCACTAGATACAAAATGAAATCATGAAAAAACTAATAAACGAAGAATAATTGTTTAGATTTATTATTATGGCTGGGCTTTTACACCTCAGACTTCGAACATCTAATTTTTATAGTTAATTTAAAAATATAATAATATTTACATTTATTATTATATTTTTAAATTAACACTATTTTTGAAGATTCCAATGTATTCTTATCCAATATGCTAAAAATATTTTCTAAGTACTCAAATAAATTAACAGTGAATTTTTTTAATTAGAATTAAATACGCATACTATATGTTAATGTTGCCAGAAAATATCGAAAAAGTTTCATAATTTAAATGAATAATATTGTTATTAGTTGATCTTGGATTTATGACTGAAGTAGATGAAACTCGCATTTTTAACGTAAATATAAGACCGGAAGAGTCTTAGCAATAGGAAATGGGTTATAAGTGGAATAATAAGTGTGCATTTTTTAAAATGATATAATATCGTTACCAGGACTGACTCACGAATATGATCGAACGGAGCTCCCGCTCAGAGCGTCGATATTTAAAAGGCACGAAAGTACTGAGGCATTTTGTGTTTTATTATTATTATTATTGTAGGAAGAGACAATTATTTTTTACAATATAATTTAAATGGTGAGAGGACTGGGCGACCGCCCATCAAAACTGACGACTTGAAAGGCGCAACAAAAATTTTCGCTCGGGGCGCTGGAAGCTCTAGAGCCGATACTGTATCCAAACAAGTGAATCATTATTTCTATTCTTAATGGGAATATTATCGAAGGTTCTATTGTTATTACTGATAATTGATGAAGATATAGCCAAACGCAATAATTAGTTTATAACTGTTACCGTCAAAAACCCGAAATTAGTTAAAACCCGATTTGCCTACTTGGAACAAAGTGATTTCGTGAATACTAGTATTAACTAGACAATGCTAGAATTCACTGCATTTTTTAGAAACTTCTGATTTTCATTAAAACTTCTTTTACGATGATAAGCCTGATATCTTCTTAATCGTGCAATCATGCGTTAGGGGGAAAATAAAAGCATAGTAACTGAAATCTACAAAAGAAATATAATTCTTTAAATATATATGGTCTATAAATATATATGGTCATATATTTTCATGGTCTATAAATATATATGGTCATTCCACTTTGATGCCATTGCTGTCACAGATTAGTAATATACAGATGCCAAACTTCACCAGGTGACTGGAAATCAATACGTCATTTTAGACAACTTGTTTTAAAATTATTAAAAAAGTAATTTGAAGATTTGAATACATAAATAATATATAAGACAATAATTAATAAGTAATTCGGACATTTTATAAATAAAACACTTAATGACTTGAGACAGCATTTTTCATTCCCATACCTCGGCTTCCACATTTTATGTTTTCGTTTTTTTCTTTCAATTGGGAATTTATTTTCCTTATAATGAAATGAATTCTTGTTCTACAGTATTGTTCAATTAAATCAGGAGTTCCCAAAGTGCGGCTTGCGAGCCAAATGCGGCCCGCGATGTCAGATCATCCGCGATCTTGAATTCATAGACATTACATTTTTACAAAAATAAATGAATTATATAATATAATTAAAAATTGTTCAGTTAAAAATATTTTTTCATTATTTGGAAGCACTTATATATGCGAAAAAAACTTTCTCAGTCATGAGTATTAATAAGTCCAAATTGAGATCAAAATTAACTGATGAACCTGAGTATTAATAAGTCCAAATTGAGATCAAAATTAACTGATGAACATTGGCGGTGTTAAGGATACATTCAACCGAGTTAGAACCAAGACTCAATAATATTATTAAAAAAAAAAACCTGCACAAGTTACACATTTCAGATCGATGAATTTATTATTATTGTCTTTTTTTATTTGAAATTATTTAGTTATTTTGGTTTAATTATTTTTTAAATGTGTTTAAACAGTTTATAATAAAAAGTAATTATTGTCATAAATAAAGAACGAGTATATACGGTTTGTAATAAAAAGTAATTATTGTCATAAATAAAGAACGATTATGTTAAAGTATAAATCTTTCCTTTTATGTCTAATTTTTTATTGATTTGAACATATTTTTCCATAACACTTTTTTTTGGCCCGTCAAATATTTTGGAATTTTAATTTGGCTCACTTAGGAAAACCGTCAAATATTTTGGAATTTATAATTTGGCCCACCTAGGAAAAACTTTGGGGGAATCCCTGAATTAATGTTGGCCAAACAATGGCATATTGGAAAGTTTCGCTCGAAATATAAAAAAACGAACCATTCTATTACTACAACCAAAAGTTGCACAACCAGACATCTTCGAATTAAGAAAGGATTTAGATAACAATATAGAGATAACGGTAAATTATTATCTGCCGCCACATGTAGCTAAGTTCAGTTTAGCTCTTCGACAATGTCTCAAACATGGCGTCTGGAACCCACGTTACATGGAGCTAACCAATGAAAGGCTTCCATTGTCGGCAAAATCTAGGGAAAAGCGTGACAATACTTCTATAGGAGCATAGAGTAACTTTATCCTAGATGTGACAACAACGCCGCCCTGATGATTAAAATCTAGATCTTAAAAGTTTTTCTATTGCTCTCGGTAGGAGTGGAATGACCATATATATATTTATAGATCATGATTCCCTTCAAAGACCGTCATTTTTTTATAATTCACTTTGAATTTTAAAATTTAGAAATTTTCGAAACTATATTGCATGCATATGTGCTAATTTTTAAATACTTCTATTAAGTTTATGAGCTTAATTTTGTATATAATAAAAATATATACCTATTCATTAATAAAACACTTGATTACAAATAAAAATATTCAAAATCATAAAAACACAAATATCAAAGTTCGTGATTACTCAGCAACTTTTTGATGGCAATTGAGTTCGCTGTCATAAGAGTAAGAAACGATGCCATTTGCTAGTGAAAGAGATCGTTATGAATAAAAATATTTGTATTTCTATGTTATTTAGAATGTTTAGTTTCCATAAAATTAAATAAAAATACTGTTCTTAAAACTCGAAAAATTGAATTTTGGTCAAATAATCAGTTTCTAGAAACCACTGTGCGATGGGATGAAGTCCCGTTGTTTAGTTTTCCATTAAAAGATGTCAATAAGTAAGTTATTTTTATTTTTTTAAATTTTAAAGATTTCTTTTTATTTTACATGCACAATTATTTATATTTTCTGTTTTTATAAAAAGTAAAACATTTATTAATTAGAATTTTATATTTTATTTTATAAGATAAAGTGAGATCCCTTTGTTAAAATTTTCATAACTCACCACTGGGTTCAACCCTATCCGGTTGTTGGACACCTGTGATGGGGTCTATAACAGTGGCGGCTCGCCCATAAGGACTGCAGCCCTCCCACCAAAATGAAAACATTTTTAAATTATTATAGCTATTAAATTACTATACAATTATTTTACAAAAACATATTTTTTCCGTTCGTAGTTATATTTATTTTTGAATCGCAGGTACTAGGTACCTCGATAGGTGTTCTGTATGTGTGTATTGTATGAGTCAGTGCGATTGCGTACTCATCAGGGCTACAGTCAGTGCAGACCGAGTCACACTGCATAGTCACTGTATTGAGCAGATGAATCAGTGCAGACCGAGTCACACCGCATAGTCAATGTACTGAACAGGTGGAGTAACCCCTAATATACGTTTTTGTGATATGTATATCGTGGGCTGCAAATATTGCAGTCCACACTACATATTTTATTATAATTTTTTTCAGCCCTCCCACAAAAATCATCCACGAGCTGCCACTGGTCTATAAGTAATCGCCATTAGATATATCCCTCATGCGATATGACGGTTTAATTTAACCTAATCTTTTCACTAGGACTTCTCTGTAATGCCCAAACTACCTAATTGTCTTTCCTGTAACTTATGTTCAATCTTTGCTACCATGTCTGATGCATTTCATTCCTTAACCCATTCTTTCTAATACATGTACTGTACATCACACATCTACCTCAGCATTATTTCTGCCATTGACAAGCTTTGCTCGCCCTTCATTGCCAGCATTTCTTCCATAAAATCATTGCTAATTGTACCAGTATATATAAACTTTTCCTTTTAATCTGAACGGCATCAGTTTATCTCACAATACACCACCACCTTTCCTCTACTTCACTTCTATAAGAATTTTTTCTAACACGCGTAATTACGAATTTTTTTTTCTAACACACGGCACTAACGTCGAAACTTTGGGTACTCGTACATTAACGACTGACAATGAATTTTTTAAAATTTTAGGAAATCCTCTACTTGACATACGTTATATATCTTTATGAAAAGCATTGAAAATGAAATACTGATACTTAAAATTCTTTTCAAATACCATTTACATAACTTTTTTGATGATCATTCAAAATTTACAAAATACTATAGGTTAATGAACATTATTATTGAAAACAAGCTCTTATATTTTTTGCATATTGGTTTAGTAACTTTAGCAATGATTTAAAAGCATCTTCTCAACCAAAAATGAATATTTTATGAATTTTACAATGTGGAATAATTATGAAGATATTAAAATATACATCTTTTTCAAAGAATTAAATTTACTATGTATATTAAAATTTCCATTTTTACTCTTTTTTTTTGCATATTTTACGCCCCTTTCCAATCAGGGAGATTACTAAATTTTTTTGCATATTTTACGCCCCTTTCCAATCAGGAAGATTACTAAGGGCGGGGCCAGTTCCATCACGGGCTACACCCACACCCGTGGAGGGGGCCAGATAGTGAAGGACGGGGATCAGCGGGCCGGGCCCAGCACCCCGAAAAAATCCGGGACTAGACCTGGGTCCTCCTGCGTGCACGCCGACAGCGTTACCACTCGGCCATCCGGCTGACCATTTTTACTAATTATTACCTGTATTAAATAATTGAACAAAGTTGCTTAAAGAATTATTGGCAGTGTAACTAATTATGTTTGCATATCTAGTAATTTTTGTATTTATACAGAATTAAATATAAAATATTTAAATTTCAGAAATAATATACAATATATTTCGCAATATATGTTTATAATCAAATCTTTCATATTATTACACTGTTCACTACTTTACTTTTAAAAGAGCTGAAGCTTTATATGTTTATAATATATAATACATTGATATATTGTAATAAAAAGAGTCTACATATTTTTCTGTCTTGTTCTTTATATCTAGGATATTTTTTTATTGTTTTTATTAAAAAAAATAATATATTTCTGAAATTTCTGTTGATAAATTATGCCATTTCTAAAGAAATAATAAAATACGAGGCTTTATATGGGATAAGTTTATTTTTCATAATTTTTTCATATTTATCTTGCATCTGATTTATAACACAACAATGATTTTTTTTACATTTTCACAGGATGAACTGCCATTGAGCAGAAATTGACTGATTGTGAAACACTGGTAATGTATGCATTAAAACATAGATTTGAAACCTAAGAAACATACAGTATGGAGACAGATGGTGATAACAATTTGCTTTAGTTTATTGAAGATATGGAGAGTTTGTGACAAGCAGTTTGTCAGGTGAATATATTTCAATAAATCCTATATTTTTAATTAAAAATAGAGCAAAGAAAAATACATAAATATTGCAAACATATGTAGCTGCCATTTGATTCAAATATTTTTTATAATAAATTTTGATAGTGAGAATGAAATATATCCCATATTAAAATGAGTGCAATATTTAATTTCAGGTTGTCAAGAATTCACATATCAATTTAAATGAATATGATGTTTAGAATCTTGTATTGATGATAAAATATGATGATGATGATAATAATAATGATATATGAAATTTATATAAATTTGTCATGAATAAAGTCAATTAATTATATTTTTAAATGTTCATTGTTATATTATTGCACTCTGTTATATTTAAAATAACATTTTAATATGGAATAGATCCTTTTTCAGAATTTATATGTAATAATTAAAGAATATATAAAATTGTAAATGTGTTTTAATCATTATATAATGCTAACACATCAAAATTTATATTTTTATCTAATAATATTTATCTGACATACTGCTTGTCAAATTGCATAAATACACAAGAAAAATAACTGCCTGAATGTTATATTTAACATATGTATGAATTATTTCCTTGGACTGCCTTTTCAATGAAATGGATTTTAAATTTTCTGTCTGGTTATTTTAATGATAATGGTTGATAAACTAAAATGACTTGGTGTGAACACATTGGAAGACAAAACATTATGGCTTCTTTCCTGACAAGAATCAATTTCATGTTGAATGCCACAATGCTTGATGTGAAACCCCTCCTAATTACGCTATGGCCCCAAAATAGAATTCATTGTGCTTGTCATGTCAAATACTCACTTGGAATTTTGCATGCTATAGGCCGAGGAAAAAATGCTCCATTTTAAAAATCATGCAAGCTTTCTTTTTTATTATTTACATTTTTTACAGTTTGATGTTCTTGCAATCACGCAATCAAATCCTATCACTTCTTCACATACATTCATATGCAACATTCTCTCTGAAACTTGCAGTTACATTAGCACAGATTTTGTTTACAAATTTTCACATTTAAAGAAGTGATACATAAATGGCACAAGGGAGGCAGCAAAACTAGGTAAAGGAGAGATAATCACAGAGTATCTCCGGCAGGTATCAGTGACTTTGGCTTGTCTGAGTGGACACAACTGCTGAAGATCAATGGGCAAACCCTGTGAAGCCTAAAATATGAGCAGAAGGCACAGGAATAACAGGAAGGTAGTTGGGATAAATAGCCCAAAGATCCACAAGACAATCTGTTACATATAATCACACTGATTTTGAGGCATTATTCTTTTCACAATTCACTTTTGGAAACACTTGTGACCACCAGTTGCATTTCCTAGTAATTTAAATGACTGTCTTTATATTAGCAATATAGATATATTGTATCTATAAATGCTAAAAACATTTGTGGAATTACATTCAAATTGTTGTTCTTCAACTTGACTTCTGCTGGTTTAAGATGAAAAGCTGAAAAATAAATATTTCAATTTTAAAAATCATCTCTCTTAAATTTGATAAATTAATTAAGATCACATATGAAATTATTTTCATATACATATTATAATAACATTTTATTCAACTAAAGTACTCAAATTTTTTGGACATATATATAAATAAATCATTTATGGACCATGTATGTTACAGGATAAACCCGAATTCAGGAAATACTAGAATTTCCTAGTCAGGCAAACCCGAATTCAGGAAATACTAGAATTTCCTAGTCAAAACGAGAACGCAAACCTGAATTCAGGAAATACTAGAATTTTCTAGTCAAAACGAGAACGTCCTAACGCTTGTCAGACGTTCTAGTATTTCCTAGTCTGAATAAGAAATGCTTGGCATTTCGAGTTCAAAGTCCAGAATTTTTAGCTTTTCCTAGTCAAAACCCAAAGTGGGAAACAGTTAAAACAAAAGTCTTCATTTCTCATGTATTCCTGCTCAGAGCTCGATATTTGCTAACAGAAATTTCTTTCTTTAGAGAATATCCACAAGGATAAACAAATCTCATTGAGGAAAGCTGCAATCTGTTCCAGTGGAAATACACACGGCTAAACAAGCTTTCAATGCACCAAGCATTGTGTATCTAAATTATGTTTGTGAAAAAAGAATAACATTTTGTGTAATTCTAAATGCCACAAAAGCCTATCTTGTATAAATAAATAAGAGATACTTAGCTATATTTTTTATTTTTGTGTTTACGGTAATACCGTTAATATACAAATTGTTGATTAATTGATTAAAAACATGAATTGATTAACCATTTATTATAATGAACATAATGCATATTTTTATTACTGAAATAAAAATTTTCTCAACAGGAAATAACAATGAAATTGTTATTTCCTGTTGAGAAAATGAAATAAGACAAACTGAAAACAGAGTTAATTCTCATTCATTACTACATGGTTGACTTTAAAGAACAGAAATTGTCAATTTTTTTTATGGACAAATATTTTTATTAATCGAAGTTCAATATAAAATATGAAGTAAAAAATTTTAAAAGTCGAAAAACACCACTAGATACCTCTTATTTATTTTTGCAAGGTAGGCTTTTCTGGCATTTAGAATTACACAATGCTTGGTGCACTGAAAGTGAGTTTAGCCCTGTGTACTTCCACTGGCACAGACTGCAGCCTTCCTCAATGAGATTTGTTTATTTTTGCGAATATTCTCTAAAGAAAGAAATTTCTGCTGGCACATATTGAACTTTCAGTGGGAATACATGAGAAATGAAGACTTTTTGTTTTAACTATTTGCCACTTTGGGTTTTGACTAGGAAAAAGTAGAAATTCCGGATTTGAATATGAAATGTTTGGCATTTCGAATTCGGCCTAGGAAATACTAGAACATCCAACAAGCATTAGGAGTTCTCGTTTTGACTAGGAAATTCTAGTATTTCCTGTTAAAAATAAATATTTAACAGGTATATATTTAGGGTTTGTCCTGTAATATATACAGTGCATTCCACTTAATCAGATCCACATTGGGAGATATGAAATTTGGATCCATTAAGTGGCTGGTCCCATTATCCAAAGTTAAAAAATCCAAGTTTACAGAACCTTTTATATCGGTAGTTATAAAATTTTTGTCACAAAAATACACTTTGAAAAAATAGTCACAGTACTTAATAAATAAAAGTAATATTTATTGAACTTCATTTGGTTAATTTAAATACATTTCTAGAACACTAAAGTGTAAAGCAAAATACAGTAACATTTATTATATTACAATGGAAGAAATTGAAAGCATGACTGACTTACAACTAATAAAACATTCAATTGACTTCCTATGAACAAAATCATAGCATTGATCCAGTACAGACATGGGTCTGTTTTTGTTTCCTTCATGCATAAAATCAACTGCTATAATTAACACTTCTTTTCCTGACATCATTACCAAGTAATTGATATCATTAGTGTTTACAGATCACATGCCAAGAAATGCAACACTTTCAAACCAGAAAGCCCTGTCTAATTATATTTTGAATGAATCTGAACCATTACTGATTCTACTGGTCTTAATAAGCAGTTCACTGGTCCTAATAAAACAGAGTAAATTATGCTTAATTTACACATTTGAATCAGGTTCTGCAAATTTGGTCCTAATAAATGGCTGGTCCCATTATCCAGTGGTCCAATTAAGTGGAATGTACTGTATATAAAATATATATTCAAATGTTATAGCTATTTTGTAAAACTAGTGTGTGATTTTGCAATTTGCCTCAGAGACAAGAATTTTCTTTTATACAAAAAGGTCTGTAATGCAAACACATTATGCTGTAAAGTTTGTTAAAACTAAAGTTTATTTATTAAAGTAATATTTTTGATGGGAAAACCAGCTCTCTTCAGCTTAAAATAAATTGAACATGGACAGGGCCACTGTTACACACAGGCCGAGCAGGCCTCTGCCTGTATTGCCAAATTGACAAAGGTGGCAAAATGATGATTTTCATTTATTTTATTATTTTCTAATTTCATTTCATTATTACTTTAAATTTACTATAGGTATTATTTTGTAAATCAAAATGTAATGTATTTCAATACGTGTAGCTGTAATGGTCCAAAATAGACTGCATTTTTTTTAGACAGAATAAATATTTTTGCCACATCGAAAATTTAAGTTTGTTTTTTGCGTCTTTGATAAGAAACAATTCTTCTTAACATCCTACACTTTATTTCATGTAAGAAAATAGCAGATGGTGCTTGAGAACTGAGCATTTTTACATGCATTAAATACATAATTTAAATTCATGAAACTAAATTTGTCAATACTAAATATATGGTAACACATTAACAATGTTGTAAAAACCATTTATCTAAAAATTATTTAAATATGTTAATTCTTTATTCTATGACTAACTGAATATTAAAAACTACAAAGTCGAAATCAAAAACATGGTTAAATATAATTTAATTTTGTCAATTTTATTTCATAACTGACAAATTGACAGGTGATATTTTTTTGCAGATGGCAGAATTTATAACGTATCTAAACCAATGCTATTTTCTTACATGTAATGAAGTATAATAAGGGCGCCAAAAAAAATTGCCTGCAGCGCCGAAATGTCTAGCGGCAGCCCTGAACACGGATTATCATTTTCTGAAAAATTAACTGCCTCCTTGAAACTTCCATTTTTTTTCCAAATCACATATCAATGAAGATTTTCACATATATCTGAGAAAATGCAAATGAAGAATGCATAAATGCAAAATGGGCATATATAGCTAAGTAAAAATAATGCCACACAATATTTTAAAAAAGTTTTTATTTTACAACTTTAATTTTTTGGAATTATTAATTATTTTCTGTATTGTTGCCATTACTCTCAATTGCTTTTCACCACCTCCAAACAAATACTTTTACAGTCAAACTTCGGTTTATGAATGCCTTGGATTATGAACAATTCGATTTGCGAACTAATTTTCCAAACACAAAGCATCTCGGATGAAATACTATGTCTCCAGTCATGAACACGCAAACATTTTCAATGATAATGCCATGTGTCATTTTAGAAATATCTCACACTGGACAACTTTTTAGTGAGAGAGAGAGACCCAAGACCCAGAAAAAAACTCAACTCTGAAGCAGAGTTGAGTTTTTTTCTTTTTTCTCTCTCTCACCAAGAGACAGAAAAAAGAAAAAGAATCCCCTTCCAAATGATAACATTTCACTTCCTCACCACCTTCCACTTATGCCATCATTTCTTATCTCTTATCTCATCTCTTCCATACAGGTATGGTAAAACTAAATTAAGTTTTCATTTATATTTGATCTGAATAGAGTTTCATTTATCTTTTTTTGTGATAGATTATACAGAATCAATGGAAACTATTAAAAGAACTTGTGCATAAAGTACTGTTTTAAAAGTTTAAATAAGCAATCATCTGGGGTCCAGGAATGGATTAATCCATTTTACATTAATTCTTATAGGGAAAATAGTTTCAGTTTATGAACATTTTGACTTATGAATAACCGTCAGGAACAAATTAAATTTGTGAACTGAGGTTTGACTATATATCTATTTGCATAATAAACTTGGGACTTGTAGGTATGTGCCAGAATAACAATGGATGATTGGCATTTTAAATCAATAAACCAGTGATTCTTAACAAATGTTCTAAGAACCAGTTAAAGTGTTCCCAAAAATTTGTCTTATACATTTTTGCTTGAAAAGTTTCACTAAATTTTTTCTATAATCAAAAGTATGCTGTAACTTCAGAAAGATTTAGAACCATTGTAGTAAACTAAAGAACAACCTTTATTGCAATAACTCTGATGATGAATCTTTTGTGGCCACAGTAAAATATAGGCAGTATATTTTACCATATTTATTTTAAGGCAGCAAAAAGTAATTGAAAGAGGAAGATGATTATGTGGAAATATGAGATTTTGTTCTTAATGGTTTCACCTATAAAATTTAACAACAATGTTGTAAAATAAATGACGACTTTTTTAAATTTTGAGTCATTAGTTTTGAACAAATATGTATATACATATTTGTTCAAAATTATCATTAAAATAGTAGTTTTCCATGTTCATCTAAAATATTAATATAAAATGTGAATCAGTGATATTTTCATTTCACCTATAAGCTGCTTCTGATTGCTTTTTAATAACTTCATAAACAATTATTTATATTAAAAAATCTTATCTCCAAATACCTTTGATCATATTCTTATGAAATTTATTCCAAAAAGTTAGTCCTCTGTTTTACTAAAATTTCTGTATTGTTTACTGAATAAACAATACAGAAATTTAGTAAAATCATCCATTATATTACGTTTTTTACAAACATATAAAACTGTAGAGTGCCAAATTTTATAATTTGTATGATCCTCTGTTGCAAGTAAAAATTTATTAAATAATATTAATTTTCTGATTTTATTTTCCCATAGATGAATACCTATAAGGAAAGTACAGTGGGTGGCCAAATTATTATACTCACAACAAAAAATTTAGTTTTTGCTAAGTATTTTTAATTTTTTTGTATTCGTGAATTAGATTGTGTCAGAAAATTATTATCTAATATTTTTTTTAATTTTTTTGTATTTGTGAATTAGATTGTGTTAGAAAATTATTATCTAGTATTTTTTGATAATGTTGGCAAAATATATATTATTCAATAAAGCCAGAAACAGTGAAATGCAACATATTAGCATTGCATGCTTCAGTTACTGTTCTTTGGTTTCATTGATTAAGTTAATATATATTGTATATTTTTCTTTCAATCAATATTTTAGAGATAAAATAAGTGACTTTATTCAATTTTTTCATGATTTATATTTTGTGTGAGTGTGAAATTAATGAATCTAATCTATTGAAAGATATAGGGAAGCTACTGATTTCACACCATAAAAAAAGCAAAAATTGTCACGATATTTCAACACTGAATACATACAGCATGAAATTGTGGTTTTATAAGCTATTTCCCAATCAACAATCTGCAATATAAATCAGAAACTCCAGCCAAAATCTCCTTAGAAACAAATAGAGTGGTTAAATGTGTGCAAAAACATATTACTACACTGAGGACAGGAAGAGAGATTCGTCTGGTCTCATTACAAAACCATCAAAAACCACTAAAGATGATAAAACAAATTTTCAAAGATAGTGGAATCCTTTTATCTGAAAGAATTTTGAGAACAAGATCTGCAGAAATGGGATTCATGCTGCCAGCTATTAAAGAAACCCAATTTGATGCCCCTAATGAAGCAAAAAAGAATAGCTTTTGCTAAAAAGTACCTTCATTGGACAAAAGAAGACTAGGGCAAGGTTGGTAGAGCATAAACACATTAACAAAACATGAAGAAATAAATAGATTACTAAGAAAATATTGTTTGCTAATTTGTTTCTCAGATGAATCATATATCCAGATTCTCTAAGACAAGACAGAGTTTGTTCAACCTCGAGTTAATGAAAAATACCATGCAGACTGCATTGTGGAACAATCCTCTTTCTGTGATATGGTCAATTATACAGTTCTCCCATTTCCAAAGATACTGAGAGTTAATATATTGTGCAAGGCACCATGCATCAGGAACAATATTTGAACGTACAGCAGAAAAGACTAATTCCTCAAGTAACGGAGTGGTTCCCAAATAATGATTTTACATTCATGCATGATTCAGCACTCTATCATAATGCCAAATCTGCAACAGGGAACTCTCCCAACGTGAATTCAATTGAGAACATTTTGGAAGTTCTTAAGAGAGAATTTCCAAAGAAAAATCATTAGTAATTAAAGGGAATTGATAGAAAAAATTATTAAAGTCTAGCACAACAATCTAGAGATATAAGAAGTGGCGAAGTGATGCATCATAAGCGTGCCATGGCGTATTAAAGTCATTATTGATGCTAAGGGTGGATTTATTAAATAGTGAATAATTATATCTTTTAGGTTATAAATAGACAATAAAGTAGCTAAACTGGATTATTATCTTTTATTTTTCTTCCTAAATACCTTAAAAATGATAAAATTTCGCAATATTGAGTTTTAGATTAAATACATAAAAGATTTTGTAAAACAAAGCTAATATATTTATATAAATTTTGTTGAGTATAATAATTTGGCCACCCACTGTACATGCATTCTTCAAGTTACAAGCATTCATACTTACATACATAAAATTTCATTTTCAAATATTAGAAAATTTTAAAAATTATGATAGCAAAATGCTCTAGCAACCAATATAATGTAAAATTACATAGTTAACAATAGTTATTTCAAGATGGTGGCAATTATGCCAAAAAACTCTTGCTTCATAATTGGAATTTTTCACTCAAATCTATGAAATAAGAAATTTCGAATTGACCCAATTGTGAAATATATTACAAAATACAATATATAAACTTATTTCAGTACTTTGGAGGCAAAATAATAGCCATAATTGAGTTACAAACAAAACTTATATACAAATTATGTTCATAACTTGACAAGTATGTCAGTCCTGCTGTAGAAATCAATGAATGATTTCTGATTAAGCTTCATGATTTTAATAACAAAAAAAATAATTATGGAAAGCACTGTAATAGATAGATGATGTGTGTTGAACTGTATACTGTATATTGTGTAATCAACTAAGCAAAAGAGCAAAATGAAATGGTTTACACTTATAGGTAATATTACTAAATCCAATTTATGGAAAGTCATGCAGTACCAGAGCAAAAGTAGCAAAATTTATATATTAACAATAATAATTTTTAATTTTTTTCACTAAAGGAATTTACAAATCTGCTAAATCTTTATATCAGCAATTTTAAACTATATAATATTTCATCACTGAAAATAGCATTAAAAGTCCCAGATCTGGCAACACAGAGACAAGACTTTATAGTGCATGACATATAAATAGCCTAAAGATGTGAAGTTATGAAAAACCATCACATTTATCTGTATGCATTTATTAAATCAAAAAACATACACCAATGATATTTTTTCTACTGTTAAGTCAAATCTGATTAATTTTTAGAAAAGTCATTGATCTTCTTTTGCTTATTAGCACTTTTCCTTTTTTAAACTGAACAATAAATTTTCGATATTCACTATATTTGTTTGGTCTGTTTCAGTGATATCATGAACATACAAAAACATTTTCATGGACTCACACATTAAGTGCTTCAGTGAAACTCGGAACTGGTTCAGGATCAGCTTCATCACCACCACAGTCTCTTTCTTCCATGCAACTTCCATTTTTTGCCATCGTACCACACATTTCTTCTATACATAGCATATCATATGTTGTAAGCTCCTCATTCACTGACACATAGGCATCAAAATCCATGTCAGCAGTGTTTGCTCTCAGTCGAACTTAGTCTTCATCTTCCATGATATCATCCTCAACACTTTTGTTGATTCCTGACATTTGACTTTTCTTCATTCTTCTTCAGATCACCATACTTTTCAAAACAGTTCTGAATTGTAGAATAGGTCACTTGTTGCCATGCTGAAACAATAAAGTGAATGGCCTACAGGATGCTGATCTTCAGTTTAATCTTTTCCCTGCATCTATCAAACATATAGAAAAGTTTGCTGTATATGTACTATTTTGCAAACAGTTGCTTTGTTCTTTAAATATTTATTATTTTAAAAATTTAAATTTTATAGTTATGTGCTTAAATTCGGTATTTTTGAATTTGCTTATTTATTTATAATACAGCCTCTGTACAAACTGCTTACAACACACCTGCATGAAATATTTTATCACACCTAAATCAAGAAACCATACTATACTAGTGAAGTTTGAGGGTAAAAAAACCACCATCCATTCTTTTGAATTAGTATAATAGGTTACAGGCAATTTTTGTCACATTCTTAAAGCATTGTGGTCTTGCAGATTTTTCAATAATGATCAGCATTTATTTAACCATTGCTTTATAGTAGTACCATCAATCAATTCTTTGCACATTTTCCTCCATGGTAGGTCTCTCCTTTCAATGCCAATGTTTGGTCTGGGAGGCAGTTGTAAGAGAGTCTGTTTTATTTGCATTATAACTATCCCATGCCTCATATCCCTTCAAAAACTTTTTGAACAAGAGATCCATGGCATTGATATCCACAGCAACACTTTCCCCAGCCAATTTCTTAAATACCTTACCATGGCATTCTTGAAGTGGGAGATCAAGCCATTTGAAGCAGAAAAGTTTGCAATCCCTGTTCTTGCAGTATTTTGAGGGATTTTTCTCACAATATACTCCCATCGACAGATATGACTGATGCTTGAGCTAGCTGATACCAAACAAATCTTGTCTTCTATTTTCCAGCTCACTTGTAGGTTGATTCATTGCCCATCTTCCTCTTCTTGGCCAATATACCACACTTTGATCTCCTTTTTTTTTGCAATAATCAAATTTAGAGTTGATGGAAGCAAGCCTAGTTGCTTAGCAATACCAATTTTCTCTGATGAATATTCTTCACCTTTTCTTCATAGTTGTTCTTCTAAAGTCCGAACACATTTCACAGGAAATACTATATGGAAGAGAATTAAATTAAAAGCTACTGTACCATAAAGTTAAAGTACTAAAAGCACTGTATCAATTTTTTTTTAAATATTTACATTTCATCAGATACAATATTTCTTGTTCTCTTTCTAACCATGTACAGTACAATATTGTACAGTAAATAATTTGTTAGAATTTTATATTTTTTAGAAGTTTTCATTCCTTATAACAGATGGAAAAAAAAAATTTTTTTTATATTGTAATTTAGCTATCCAACAAACTAATTGCTATTTTTAGGTAGAGGAATGTCTTCTAAATAAAATAAACTATGAGTGAAGAAATTCACTGACCATACTTCCTAACAGATGAAAATAGTCTTTTCTCATAAATACAGCTAAAAGATTCTTTATTTTAATTAGATCCCAAATGATTTATTCAACCATCCAAGTATACTATATGCTACAAAATAAACTTGAGAAAGAGATTATTTTTCTTGAGAAGAGAGAGGGAAGTGAATGGTTCTACAGCAAATGTGCTATGCCCCTTTAAAT
The DNA here is from genome assembly GCA_000484575.1 of Olivierus martensii. Lineage (NCBI taxonomy): Eukaryota > Metazoa > Arthropoda > Arachnida > Scorpiones > Buthidae > Olivierus > Olivierus martensii. Next base: position 25,217 of record AYEL01043956.1, read on the forward strand.
GGGGGCAAGTGTTTAGCTTCAGATTTTCTCATTTTTTGCCTAGATTGATTGCCCTATTCTAATTTTTGCCTAATGAAACCGTAAATGAATGATTAGCAAATAATTGGTTTAGTTATTTGATATTAATTATTATTATTATTATTATTATTATTATTATTATCATCATATATTAATAGGGAAATGTGGCTGGCTAGATACCCCTTTTGCAGTCAAACTACTGTACAGATTCCTATAAATATGTATCATTATAAAGATATAATCTTTTGATTTCTGAGACAGCCAAAATTTTTTGTCGTTACTTATAATTAAATAATTAAAGAATAAAAAATTAAATTAAAATTATAGTCCCTCTGAAAAGACAAAATTCGTAAGTAGCGCTGTAACCTTATTCCAGGATTATAAGATTAAATCTCAAGATTTCCACTCATTTATGAGGGATTAATAATGTCTAGTTATTATTATTATTATTAGTATATTAATAATAGCCACTGATCCACACATCTTATTCCAAATTCTTGACTATTAAATAACCTTTTCAGGTCTAGTTATTATTATTATTATTAGTATATTAGTAATAGCCACTGATCCACACATCTTATTCCAAATTCTTGACTATTAAATAACCTTTTCAGTCTAATCCATTGTGCAGTCTTTACAGTATTAATAATGAAATATAACTGACTAATTTGGATGTGTGGATTTTTTTATCAGTCAAACCACCATACAAATAGATATCATTAGAAAGGTCTAATCCTTGATTTCTGTGACAGTCAAAAATTTTTTGTCATTATTGATAATTTAAAAATTAAAATTATAGTTCTCTCAAAAAAATTCCATAAATGCTATCTGCTCATTTATATAAGCAGATAATATTTAGTTATTATAGTTTATAGTAAAATAGGAATTTGGATTCATTTTAATAATTCTCATAATATATATAAATTCCAAAATATCTTAAAAAAATTTTTTTTTTATACCAGAATTCATCAATTTGGGCAAAATTTATTTTAAAGTTTTCATATAATTCTGCTGTTTGTACTCTTGACATAAATGTATGTAGTAAAGAATAAATTAATGACATTTAAAAATTTTTATTAGCTTATTAGCATTTTTCATCTATGTAGTCATCTCTGGGTTAAATGTAAGAAGAGTTTCAATTAAAAACTTTTGACATATGAATATGTATAAACAAATTATACTTGTAACTCGAGAACAACCTGTATTTTCCTTCCAAAATTTCTTTGCTTGTATACAAGTATATAAAGCATTCTTGTTTATGCTAGAAATTTTTGCTTATTTTATTCAATTATTATTTTTATTTTAATTTATTAACAGATGTTTATTTTCTGAGCTGTAGAAATGGAATATCAAATATTTTCAGTGATTACCACATGGATTAAAGAATATAGACTCATGTAAGACTTAGATTTATGGAAGCATTACTTAAATCAAATTTATGTAAACTATGATTAAAATTTTTTATGATAAAATTATGTAAAATTAGAACATCAGATAATCTTTATATATAAAAATCCCGTGTCACGATGTTCGTTTTTGCTAATCTCCGAAACCACTCAACCGATTTCAATGAAATTTTGTAAACCTGTATTGTTTGGTCCAACTTAAAATATAGGATAGTTTTTATTTCGATAAGTGATAATTTTTAAGGATTTTTTTTATAAGAAAAGGGTTGTAATATATTATAAATCTGAAATGCATCAATAGATGGCACTAAGTGTCAAAGTAAGGGGGTAACAGATAACTTACCTGCATTACTATTATTGGATTTTTACAGAATTATTTAATGAAAAGAATTATTACTGATTATGATACAGAATACTGTTCAGCTAATCTTAATAGAATCAGATAATTTACCTGCATTACTATTATTAGATTTTTACAGAATTACTTAGCTAAAAGAATTAATACCTGATTATGATAAATTGATACTGAAAAGTATCCTGTACGTTCAATCAGTAACTTTATATCATACCTTTTCATTGGATATTTTATTTTAAAGGAAATTTTATGTTGAATTTGCAGATAAGTTAAGCCTATTCTATATCCATAATTATGATAGTGATATATTACATATATATGTTCTATATCCATAATTACAATAGTGATATATTACATATCTAAAATGATTTGTTGAATTTGCAGTTAAGCCTGTTCTAAATCCATAATTACGATGGTGATATATTACATATCTCAAATGAAATTTGCCTTACATTTTTTCAAATAAAGAAATTATAACCATTCATCAAGCTGTAAACTACCCTTTCACGGGGGTTAAGAAATTATAACCATTCATCAAGCTGTAAACTACCCCTTCACTGGGGGGAAATTACAACTACAGTGAAACCTCTTAAGCTGCCCCTCTATAAACTGCCACCCTCGTTATTTGCCTGACGAAAGCCAATAATAAATGCAATCCGTGGGGTAAAGTATACTCCTTTCTAAAATTATATAACTCAAAGACAGCACCACAGACACTTTTAATGGATCCACAGGGTAATGTTTGCTTTAGCTCTGATAGAGCGGTTCAAGTCATAATGGATTATTCTTTCCCATTGGATGATCCTACACAAGATAACAGAACACACAACTTAATTAGGTCCTGTGGTAAACAATCTTACCCCGAAGATGACCTACCGTTCTCTCACGAAGAGATCCAAACTATTGTATACTGCTTAGCAAACAAAAAGGCACCGGGACACGATCTAATAACTGCTGAAATTGTCAAATACATATTTTCACTACATCCAGATATCATAGTTTCCATTTATAATTCATGCTTACGACAGGGTAGGTTTCCCAATATCTGGAAAAAGGCAATATGCAGGCTGATTCCTAAGCCGGGGAAACGGGTTTTGGACAAACCTAACACTTATCGATCAATTAGTTTATTGCCGGTTTTTGGCAAGGTGTTAGAGAAAGCACTAATTAATAGGATTAATCACTTTTTACACAAACATCATAGGCTGCATAATAAACAATATGGGTTTACACCACAAACTAGTACAGTCGATGTGGTACTCTATGTCAAAAATCATGCGAGTAATGCTCTTTCTAAAAAGAGTAATTGTTTATTAATTTTCTTAGATATTAGTTCCGCCTTTGATAGAGCTTGGATTCCTAAAATTTTATATAATTTGCGGAAATACAAATGCCCATGTAACTTGTATCGACTGACTGTTGTTTATTTCTCGGGGAGGCAGGTAACACTGACACATATCAATACCACACATACACGCAACATTTCCATGGGATGTCCACAGGGATTGGCGTGCGGTCCTGGTTTTTGGAACATTTTAATGAATAGTATCTTTAATAAAATTACCAACGGGGTGCGATGTTGTCTGTTTTACTGATGACTGCATGGTGATCATTGTGGATAATGATATTCAGTCTATGGAGAATAAAGGGAATATAATACTCTCTTTATTAAGTAATTGGGGTGAGGAGAATAAATTAAAATTTAATCCGGATAAGACTAACGTCATGGTAATTTCATGCAAGATTAAGATTACTTTTCCCACGTTTAGACTCTACAGTACTGACCTTACCTATGTTGACAGTTTTAAATATCTCGGTTGAATTATTGATAAACGCTTGTCTTGGGAGTCACATGTTCGACGTGTAATCAGCAAAACAGAGGCATTACTTAACAAACTTACAATGGTCGCAACATTACATTGGGGACTAAATTCTAACATAATTGAGACAATATATGAGGGAGTGATTGTACCTCAGCTGGTTTATGCAATTCTTCTCTGGGGGGATTCTCTTGATAAATTAAAAATTAGAGAACTTCTACTGAAATTTCAGCACCATATTTGTATTAAAATAATTAAGGGTTATCGAACCATTTCTAGAAATTTTGTGATTCTTCTTTCTGGGAGGACACCTTTAGATCTATTGTTAACCTTTTGCACTCCTCGATTAAAAAGGAAGTATTAGTACGCTTGAAAATGTCGACTTTGTTGAAAATTTTGTTATTTTAATAAATATTGCTGTAATTTGTATACGTAGCTATCATCCTGCCATCTGTATGCCAAATTTAGCACTGATTTTTGATAAATTATCGTTTTTATACGTTTTTTACTCAAGATTAGTCTCAGAGCCTTTTAAAAATGGCGGATGGTGAATTATTTCTCTGTATTCCCGTCATTCTAAGTCATTAATTTTTCAAAAAATAGTTAAAATATAATAATAATAATAGCATTTTCAAACAAAGGGGGCAGATTGTCACGGCCTCCCCTTCGTCAAATAATGTAAACAGCCCATATGCCCTGAGGTCAACAATTGACCTTGGATGGACGTTGTTTGACAATAATTATGCACCCCTGGTGTACTACTTACTTGTTTCTACTGCAGATTACACAAAAATAATTGTATTTAAATTTTTGGGTTATATTTAAAATATAACTAATATAAACAATCAGCTGATTTCGAATTTTTTATTTCCCGCCAGAATCTAGGACGCCGACTTCCACGTTGATTGTCAAGGGTGCTATAGGTCGCTTTGTTTTACTGATAAGTTAAAATTTATAAATTTTTAAATAAAACAAATTTATCGAATTTTATGTGTGAAAAAGCGCTAAAATCGTATTATTTACAAGGGGCCAAACTTTCCCAAATTTTAATTTACTGGATAAAGATATCTGTAAAAAAAATGTAAGGATAAAATCTGAAGGATATGTGGAACATGATTTTGAAGTTGGACAAATTCGGACAAACTGTTCTTGAATTTTGGGGGGGTGCAAAGATCACAATTATATTAATTAATTCGGATTGGGTTCGAATTAAAGGGGTAATTGAAAATTTATAAAAATATTGACGGAAAATCAAATTTTTGAATAACATGATAGAAATATGGAAAATATTATAGAATTTGAGATTTTAACCATTTTTTTTCGATTTACGCAAAAATTACGAAGTTATTAAAAGTTTTAAATTTTGTCTTGGCTACCAAGTCATTGGAGCGGAACGACAGTGCGCGCTTGTCTTGGCTACCAAGGCTCAAGTCATTGGAGCAGAACGACGGTGCGCGCTTGTCTTGGCTACCAAGACATTGGAGTGGAAAGAAAATTACGAAGTTTTTGGGTCTTAAACTTTGTCTAGCATAGCTAGGAAAATTACGAAGTTATTAAGTTTTAAATTTTGTCTTGGCTACCAAGTCATTGGAGACGAAGTTTGGATCTTAAACTTTGTTTAGCATAGCTAGGCATTGAAGCACAAGATGGAGCAAGGCGTGTCTAGCATAGCTGGACATTGGAGCGCAAAAGGTTAAAGGAGAAAATAGAGTTATATTTCATAGTTAAGCTGGGTAGGAAATACATATCATGGGAAAACTTATCCTGTTGACACACTGGCTGATTTCCGGTCACTCCCTCATCCAACTCGACAATATCACAATTATATAATCTCTTACACTAATACTAACAGCTTTCATATTTATACTGACAGTTCCAAATCTAACGACGGGGTAGGCTTGGCCTTTTGTGTTCTTAGAGGTGTGGAGTAATTGCAATGTTTGGACTTTAAACTTAACGATAACTGTACAATTGTACAGGCGGAAGTTTTCGCTGTTATTCAGGCTTTAAAATGCATTGAGAAAGACAAACTTCAGGATGTGCTCATTTGCACGGACTTGAGGGTTGTGTTGGATTTTATCCAACACCCAAAAATCAGAACAAAATTAGATTACACTTTTTATACTAGTTTTCAGAATTGTGCGACCCAATATGGGACGTGAGTTGGCTGGGTTAAAGGGCATGCCTCCTGCCTTGGGAACGAACTTGCTGATACTCTGGCATGTGCAGCATACTTGAACAAACTTACGTCTTACAACACATTACCAATCACATTTGTTAAAAGCTTTCTTCGTCAAAAATCGAGAGATAGCTGGGCTGTCCGTTGGGAATCCGATGAGAAGGGACAGATTACACACAAATTTTTTTAAAATGTTCAGCTCAATTAAAAAATATTCCTAAAATCTGCTCATAATATAATTCATCAGATAAATAGTTTTTATTTTTATTTTTGAGAGAGAATGAATCAATTATATTTTGCACCCTGTTTGACAAAATCATTGATATTTTTAAAGTTCCTTTTAATTTTCATAAATAAGTATCAATTTAACATCTTTCGTGTATTTAAGACCAGTAAGACCCTGTTTAACGCAGGGATACATTCCAAAGAAGCAAAGTGCTAAATGAAACAGCGTTAAATGAGGTCATTTTAACTCGTAAATAATGAGGATAGGTGAAACAAGACAGTGAATAAAAAATATATTATATAGGATTTTTTTTATTTTATAACATGTATTATTACTATTGTATTGCATTAAATTATAGACATTTTTTATTGCTAATATTGATTTGTATTCATAAATCAACATTAATTCTTTTTTTTATTTTGTAACATGTATTATTACTATTGTATTACATTAATTACAGACATTTTTATTGCATATTACATTAATTATAGACATTTTTTTATTGCTAATATCGATTTGTATTCACAAATATTCATAAACAGTTTTTATTGCTAATATCAATTTGTATTCATAAATCATTCATGAAAAACCTTTTATTGCTAATATCGATTTGTATTCATAAATCATTCATGAAAAATATTATAGGCATTTTTATTGCTAATATCGATTTGTATTCATAAATCATTCATGAAAATACCTTAATATTAGAAAATAAAAAGTTTTAAGAACAAAAAGCAATAATCAAATTACAGTAAACTACAAACAACAACAAAATATTGATGAAAGAAAAATGTTTTAACTTCAAGGAACTATAGTTTAAAGTGGCAGCATTCAGGTTAAATTAAAATGGGATAATTGTTATTTTTATTACTGTAAAATAACATTGTGATGAACGATCATATTGTAAATATGAACTGTGAGTGACCACAGCAGACTTTTGTATGTATTGCACTGCATTGATATCAAATGCACTCTGAGACGGCATGGGAATATCAATGCAACAAATTCCTGCGATTTCGGATTTTATGCAAGAATAACCGTTTGAAAAACAATGCCAAAGTGAATCAATAAAAATATAAAATTGAAAAATCTGCGTTATATCGAAACATTGTTAAGTGGGGTGTTACTGTATTGATTTCATGATTCTCTTTTGCTCTTTTTGCTCTTTTGCTTGTTTTACTTTGCCTACATAGCATCTGTCATTCTATATAATGCCTAGGTATTATACATTGCCTAGGGAAAGTATATATAATATTAATTGTTTCATAGTCTGCCTAAAAATGCCTTCTATATACTGCCTAGGCATCCTATACAATGCCTGCTTTTCTTACTTTGCTGGTAACATATATAACTTTTACTGTGAATCTATTGTTTGTTTAAAAAATATAGTAAATATTTTGAAAAATTCAGCAGAGTTTTTAATATCTTTATTCATTTAATTTGACAGTTATTAATTAATTCATAATATTTTAAATATCAATATAATTTTAATATATTGATAATAAAGTGCATTTTCATAGCTATAAATTATATACGAGGGGCAGTCGAAAAGTTCCTGGAATTTCGTTGTAACTGTTTTGCTGCCCCTTGTATTAGTCTGAATTAATTACTCTGATTTAACTAATTATTCTTGATTACTCTGAAATAATTTGCATAATGTTTTTTGTCCCGTGGATGCTGAATCTGGATCAAATGGAAACTCGTTTGTTGACTGTGACCAAATGTTTTGAAAAAGCAGAGGACCCGATGTTTCTTGAGACAATCGTTACTGGTGATGAGACCTGGGTGTACACATACAACCTTTAGCAAAAAATGCAGTCATCAGAATGGCACACAATGTCCTCTCCTCAACCAAAGAAAGCATGTCATGTCAAATTCAAAACAAAAGTGTTGCTTATTGCGTTTTTCGACAACTAAGATGTGATGCACCATGAATTTGTACCAGCTGGACAAACTGTTAATGGCCCTGTCTACATGAAGGTTTTGAAACGACTGATGGAGGCAATCTGAAGAAAACGTCCCACGAAATGGCAAGGAGGATGGATACTGCATCACGACAATACTCCCTCCCACACATCGCTTGTTATGCAGACATGGCTCACAGAAACGAACATTCCACTCCTCTACCAGCCTTCCTACTTACTGGATTTAGCAGCAGCGGATTTCTGACTCTTCCCCAGGGCCTCAAAGGTAACCATTTTGCCATCATTTAGAAGACATCAAAACCAACACGATGGCTGAACTTCGGAAGATACCAAAACAGGACTTTCATCATTGTTTCCAGCAATGGCAGGAGCAGTGGAACAAGTGTGTGTGTTCTGAAGAAGCCTATTTTGAAGACGATTAAGTAAATGTGTACCTATATTGTGTGTAATAAATAGTTACAACGAAATTCCGGGAACTTTTTGACTGCCCCTCGTATGTTACCATCAAAACCCAATTTACCTAGTTGAAACTAGTTGCAACAAAGCTCGTTCGTGAATACTAGTATTAACTAGTCAATACTAGAATTCACTACATTTGTTAGAAACTTCTGGTTTTTACTAATATTTCTCTAGTTAATCTCGATATGACTAGTAGAAACTAATAATATCTAAAATTTCTTTTATGAGGATAAGCCTGATATCTTCCTAATCATGCAATTATGCATTAGGGAGAAAATAAAATTATAGTAACTGAAATTTACAGAAGAAATATATTTATGATGCACGTTATTTGTTTCTGCATGGAAAAACTGTTATGACATTTAGGGTTGGTTCCATCACAACTTTTATTAGCGATGTTTACTGACAGCGAAGAGCTGACACTACGATTGTTATTCATGTTCCCGGTAAAATGCCTATTGGCCAAATTAAAGCACGTGGTAAGAAATGACAATGATAAAATGCCTATTGGTCAAATTAAAGCACGTGATAAGAAATGACACTAATAACAACACGTGACAAGACAAGATGGCTAGTGTTGAAAGTATTAAAACGGTATCGTTAGTATGATAATTCAAAATAATTTTAGATGGTGAATTTTCTGAGATATATGGTTTGTTAATAAAGGTGAGATTGCTATATTTATTATAAATATCTTCCCGAATATTTGTTGAAAAATGAAAAATATACGATTTATTAGTAAAGATTTATCTCGAAAATAACCGTATTTCTCGGAAAATGCACAGTTTCTTTGAAAAATTAATTCATATAATCTACGGTCTGTACTATTTTTAAGAAGCCCAGTATGAATGGGCACGCGTATGCTCGGGCAAAATTACAGTACATTACACTAAATTAGTACATTACATTAGTATACTAAATTAGAATGATTTTAATAATATTTTCACTTCAAAATTTTTATATAAAGTAAAATTTTATTAAATCAGGGAGCACCTGATTTAATCTGACTGCAGGTACTCTCCTACTTAAAATCATTTGACTTATGATAATCAGATCTTGTCTGCCTTACAGGGCCGGATTTACCACTAGGCCGTGTCCTAGTAAAAGTTTATAAAAGTTGAAAACTATCAATCAGTTTTCAACTTTTATATACTTTTAATAAGAAAAAATGGGTTTTTATTAAAGTGCTAGATAAAAAGTAAAATTTTAAAGGATCCTTATAAGTTATAAGGAGCCTTTAAAATTAGACGTAACTGATTTGAATTTTTAGGGACCCCAAAGCCTTGCTCGTCCTAGGGCCCCCAAAAAATGAAAATCCAGCTCTGTTGCCTTATAATATCCAAACTTGACTATTTTCACAGCATATCAGCTGGAAATACTTTTCCTGTTTTATTAAAAATTTATAGTCAGCCAATAGCCTATGATAAAGCAGTTGTTGGTAAGTGGATTTAATTCCAGAGATTTTTGCCTGGAAGACCCAGTTTTCCATTGTCTACTATTACCAATGAAATTACTACCATTGTAGATCATTTTCAATTTGTTTGACTTATAATGGGATTATAAAAACATAATTCCATTACAAGTAGAGGAACACACATACTGTCTGTCTACCACAAGAATAGCTCCCGCCAAGATGTTTAGTTAGTGGCGGTCACTATAGCAACAAGACCTGTCCATTTTGAATGGGGGTTAAGCATGTGAGGAATTGGTGTAATTCTCGGATTTACAGCTGTTGCACGTGTTTAATTCATTTTACGCATTTTATTTTTAAAAGAAATGATGATGATAAAAACATCGCCAACATGCCATCAAGGTGTTCAGTAAGCCAAAATGGACGCCTTTCTTTCTGGCTTTCCCGTCGAAAATGGAGCCAGTCTTGTTTCCACGGCAACAGACATGCACAGACTTCTTGGCGGGAGCGTAGACAAACAGTACTTTAATTTCAAGAATTAAAATTCTTGTGATTGAGGATTTTCTATCAATAACAATAATTTAATTATTTTTCTTATATTTTATATTTTATAACTAATTTAATTACCTGCTTCATCTGTTATATCTTTTATTCTTATTAAAATTTTTCTTGGAAGAGATATAAATTATTAGTTGCAGCAACAGCAACTATATTTTCTTGAGGATGCCAAGCTGTATGAAGGATTTTTCGAGTATAGTCTAAACAATCTACACTAATTTCATCCTTTTTTCTTTTACCACCTGTACATACCTGAAATATTTAAAAAAATCATTCATTTATAATTTCAAATATTGTATAAATCAAGGCTGTTCTAAAGTTACAATAAGAATTATTCAAAAATTAATCTTATGTAGCAATTAATAAAATAAAAAGACCTACAGTATAATAGAATAAGTATTTTCTTTTATTAAAAATAAATTTTTAAATCCATATTGTATACAATCATCGATTAAAAGCATAAAATACATATTACATGAGATACCAACCTACACAGATCTGACTTATATTAATCTGGCAAAAAATTTTGACATAAAAATATTTTAATAATTATCTTTATAATTTAGTATATAGCACAGTACTAAATTTTACATAGCACTATTGAAATAATAACTAAAATTCTGTTATTATGAGGGCAAAATGGTAGTCTATCTGTTGGTTGAAGACATAATGCAATGCAAGACAAATATACAACTAGCAGCAGAAAAAAGGCTTCCATAAATTTTTTGAAATGAGAAGAATATAAATGAGCTCCAGATGTTTTTGAGGCACAGCAAAAAAAAGTTTGGGTGTTGTGCATGCTTGCCTGCCACCCACCACTCATCTCCCCAGGGACAGCCCACCCATATGCAGCCTCACTTGAACCCATGCCATCCCATCCTTCCTCATGCATATTACTGTACCGACGTGTACAGAAAAATTTTCTTTCCTCAAGTCAGTCTCAGTCACGCAAGCCCATTGAAATGCCTGATAGGCTACTATGCTTGATTAATAGAACATGTTCAGAGGTTCTATTTCAATCATCACTGGGACCATGCTAGCCATGTGAATGAGCCTGTCTTGACACAGTGAGAGAGCTTACCAGCTGTCACTGTAATGTATCTGTACAGCCAAGCCATAGTGACAGGGATTAACTAAATGGCTCCTAAAATATTGTGATATTCTGGCAAAAGATATTCCCCACACCCCCAAAGTAGCATGTGCAGACATTAATATGCTCCAGGCAATAAGTTGAAATAAGTAGCTAGAATAAATGTTCACAGGATGTCTTAGTCGATTGATTTGTCTTGGGCATCATTTGACTTTTTATAAAGAGGTCCTGTAATGTTGGGAAAGCTTGGAGGGTGGCTGCTCCCAATTCTCACTGGTAGATGCTCTATGATTTGCCATTCAACTGTCCAATCCCTGCAAATTTGGAATTAAGAAGTGGTCCACCATATGCTCTGCATGAAGTGCAAGTCTTCTAAAACAGTCCCAAATCCCAAGGTGGAATATAGTGCTGAAGGAATGAATAGTGAAAGGATAGAAGCCTAAACAATGCAAGTCCAAGAAGTGTCAACCTTGGCTGTAAGGGATTTTGTCCTCAGACTAGAGGAAGCTTGCTTCACACTGACTATCTGACTAATTTGCTGTAGGGCTTCTATCCACGACTTTAAATACTGCTGCTGGATCTACATATACAATTGTTACCGTATTTGCCGGCGCATAAGACGCACCCTCTTTTTTATACACATTTTTGAAGGATAAGTTTGAAACAAATGTGTTGTGCGAAAAACGGGAAAAAAGATTGCTTAAATTTAAAGAAATAATAGTAGTAATAATAAAATAATGCAGAAATTAATAAGTTAATGAATTCAGATAATTATTGGAAACAACAGGAATGTTGTTAAAACAAATTTCAAAAATTTAGACGAGGCAAAATAGGAGATTGACGCGATCATATAGGTTAAAGTAAACTCATAAACAGCTTGGAGAAGGAGAGAAGAGAAAAAAAACTTATCGTCTTATAAGTCACAGAAAAAAATCTATAAGTTCATGAAAAAGAAGTTAACAAGCAATCTTGACAGCCATTCATCATCATTCCTGGGGGAGGAGAGAAATCGAATTTCTCCAATCGGATAACTGGGTTCGATTCGAACCTCTCCGGGAATGTAGTTGGGTTGGTAAGCTTTAAAAAAGGGAAAAGGAAAAACTTCAGGAAGTTTTCAGTTAGTCAGAAGATGTTGAGCAGTTAGTCAGAAATCAATAGAAGCTTTAAAAAAGGGAAAAGGTAAAACTTCAGGAAGTTTTCAGTTAGTCAGAAGATGTTGAGCAGTTAGTCAGAAATCAAAAGTCAGTGCAGTTAGTTAGTCAGCATCCTTCAGTCTCTCTTAGTCCTTTTTTGTACTTCAGTCCTGTTATAGAGTTGTCTTCCGTGTGTCCGTTGTCTGAAGTGTCTAATCTCTCGTCATATAAAATATATCTGTTACAACTTACTGCAATAGTACAAGTTATTGTTTTTAAGAATAATATTGTGAAAAAATTTAGGAAGAAAGAAGAATCAGAAGAATATAATCTCTCTCTCTGGGTATATTAAGTGTACACACGAGTAATTAATTGGACTTAAAATTCAAACTAACAATTAGATTCTGGCCTGGTTCCATCATTGCGTTGTTACTTTAACAACAGCGTCACTGAGTGGTGTTAGGAAATTCTGTCCCACCAATCATTGTTAAGCCTAACAGTGATGTCAATATGTAACATTGGCCTTAACCAGCTGTTTGATGCTTTCACATCAATGAAGTGTTTCTGTAAGTCATGCAGATGTCTGCCATCCAGTTCCTTTTTACACCAGGATGTTTTCTTTTCTTGTATGTGTGCAGTGACTTTTTATACCAGGATGTTTTCTTTTCTTGTATGTGTGCAGTGTTGTCCTATTTGGCTTTGAAGTTTTCTGAAGATTTAGTGGTGTCATGTTTCTATCTGCCAAGACAATAACTGAATATTTTAGTGGTGTCCATGTTTCTATCTGCCAAGACAATAGCTTTGTGTAGTTGTGATATTGTTATCTATTTGGCATGGAGTGTCATTCTGAAGATTTAATGGTGTTATGTTTATCTATTTGGCATGGAGTGTTGTTCTGAATATTTAATGGTGTTATGTTTCTATTCTGCCAAGACCAAATATTGTTCTGAAGATTTAGTGGTGTCATGTTTCTATCTGCCAAGACAATAGCTGCATGTAGTTGTGATGTATGTTGTTTTTTATGGAAGAACTCTCACAGATTATGGTATGTTTCTATCTGCCAAGACAATAGCTTTGTGTAGTTGTGATGTATGATGGAACTCTCTCAGATTATAGATCTGTCTGTCGTGTAAATGTGGGATGTTCATTGTATATATGTGTCTGTGTGTTAATGTTAGATGTCAATAACCACATCCTCCTTCCTTGCATGGGAGAGTAGTTCGTTCCATAGCAGATTTTGGGTGATGGTACTGGTCTTTTGTAAGTGTTGTTCGTGTTTTTCTTTGGAGTGATTCAAGTTCTGTCTGTGT